>JASDQU010237680.1:2544-16918 GCA_032191745.1 Picea mariana | reverse complement strand
GAAATGATTTAAAATCAAAATAAATTACCATGCTTTAATTCCCATAACCAAAATCCCCCCGAAAAAGCCAAAAAAATACTTTGCCACAGAGTTAAAGGCAAAATGTAAATTTGCTTAATGCAATTTTTATAAAAACTTTTATTTTATTTTAAATTTAAAAGTGGCCATTGTCAAAATTGATGAATAAATCCCAGTCATACAAAACATGATGACTTTATGTGGTGATAAGTTCAACTACTAAAGTAAGGAATCCTTACTATTTATTAATGAGCCGTCTAATATTATTCTGGTGATAAATTCAAACGTATTTTTCTTTTTTGTGTGCGTAGAATAAAGTTAGTTAAGCACTTTTACATTTGACAACTACAAAATCGCAAAACTAAACCGACAAACAATGGCCAAACTTTACGATATATTTTGCAAGGACATTTTTTTATTATATTAATTTGTTAATTAAACCGAGAATTAAGAAAAACATAGAGGGCGGGCATGGGCACAGACGGTGGATGCGAAGAGTGAAACAACAACATTGAATGTTGTGTGATGAACTGGTGGGTTTTGACAGGTGAATTTTATATTGATTTTGTATGTCATTGGCACATGCACAGCTTCATGTAAATGTTACGCACAGACTTAAGCCCTAATCAACCCTAATCAGTAAGAAGCAATTTGAATTTAAATAAGCAGAAACGGACAAACCTCGCCCTTTTCCTCCTCCTTCAAGTAAAGTGTGAGGATGGGTTGCACGTATGGGCCTGCGGCAGATGCAGAGGCACAGGCGGAGGCCCATTTCTCTATTATGATTGAATAAATGGGCGAGCCGGACGCTGCCCCTTCCCAAGGCTTTCTTTCTCGTCTCAGGAGACACAACGTCCTGTCAACGGACATCATCGCCCGTTTTCGAGTCCACGTGGCAGGCGAAATGCCGAGTCTGTCGGACAGCAAAGCGAAAGGTGACGTCCACGTGGCAGACCCTCCATTCGCTTCATTCCGCCAACAGGCTGCCGCTTTCCCTTACGGCACGGCCCGAACCGTCGGAGGTGCGCTCCACCACGGTAGGTAACGCAATTTGGCCGTCAACTCAAACCCAAACCCAAAGCCAAAGGATGAGGAAATGTGAGTGATATAGTTGTGGGCACATGCTCCGCTTCTATTGGCGTGCAGGCGCTCACTAAAGTTCCGTCAATGCATGTATGCACACTGTCATTTTATGATATATAATACCACCACAGCTTCATTATTTATTGCTCAGGGAAATCAAATATTTTGTTCGTTCGCCTGACCGTCAATCCTCACCGTCCACCGCCATGTTTGTGTCAGATTTGTTCCCTTCTTCTTTAACCATCCCATCTTCCAATGCTTATATTTAATCTGCGAGATTCAGATTATTATAACCAAACTTCCTTTGACTAACTCGAGAGAGTTTGAACATTGACCATTCACTTACTGTAAAAAAAAAGGGCCAACGAATGACGCTCCAACAGTTATGAGAGGTAGTCAAAATCTCCATCATGTTCACCACCATTATCTGTAACTTTGTTACTATTTTATCAACTTTCTGTTAATATAATATAATGCAACTTGATGGCCTTTCCTATAATTTAATCAGAACCGCTAATTGTTATATGCTGCAACTTGAGCAGCTTTTTTTTTTTATCTAATTACGACTAAATCACAGTAGACGTAGCTACGCTACAAAGTTTGATTTTTGCTTTTGAAGTTCTTTTCATGCTAAGAATGTCATCGAGTCTCGGGGGGTTCCATTCGTATCTGCTCAGAAAACACATGCATGCAACGGCGTTCCTTTCGAAAATGATATCCACACAAAATTTGGAAAAGATAATTAACAGTTTGAAGTTTAATCTTAATTTTAATTACTCGATGTGGGATTCGAAACTTCCACCAGATTTCCACCAGTAGCTCTCAAATTCAATGCTAAAGTACTTGTCTACTCGACTGTAGGATTTGAGTACCTCTGGAACGAAAAGAACAGGTTTTCTTATAAAGAAATACAGAGAGCGTCTCAAGTCTGAAGTTGTTCAATTGCAGGGCATGAGAAAAGAATATTATTGAAAAGCATGTGTTAAAAGGTGGGGTAAGTCCTTCGCAATAATTTGGTTGCGCAATGAGAAGCAGCAAATGGGCGGAATAATAATTCATTCATTAAAGCAAAACGAAGGATTGATGTGGTATCCTTCTACGTCTGCGGGACCCACGGGAAGAAATAAAGCAACGGACATACTTATGACCCACGGATGGAAGCCCCGGCCTTTGGCCAATCTGGTCTATCTAACTTTGACTGAAACTCAAATTCAAATTGAAATTGTAAATGAAATTGGTGGCCAGTTGGTAATTACAAATTCACGGCCGGTAGTGCGCTACCGTGGTGTCCGGGAATTGCTCCGCCTGGGCCGAGGTGAAAGAAGTGTAAAATAAATATAATAATCATAATCAAATATAAATCACCGAGGCGATGCGTCGAGAGTTGACTGGCGAATTAGATTTGACCGGCGGTCTGCCATTGGGGGAACTCGAACCCGCGACGGCAGCTCGCTTCCCGCTGCGCGCCCAGCGCGTGCGTGCGCACTAACACTCTCCTCCTATTTCTACCGTCCCGTCTAGACTTACCGGCCGGGCTATTCTCCCCGGAAAGCATCGTATCAGACGGTATCCGGCGACAATTCATCAAGTCCCGTCTACGGTCGGTTACGAGTCTGTGAAGCGTCGACCGGTCGATGTATATTTTTGTATGTTGCTGTGCATGATTCGCCGCAAAGATAATGATTGTTTGGGCAATTCAAGAGAATAGTAATACAAATAATTCGAGGGTACGTGTATACAACAAATTGGCGGAGAGTCGTAGATATACGTGACCACGAAAGCAGCAGCATGGGCATGTGGTGTGTCGGGGTTCCAAGCCCAACTTTTGACTAAGTCCTCCCTGTAACGTGAATGAATATATTCAATGTAAATATTATATCCTCCTCCTCCTCGATTACTAAGCTCCATCTAATCACGTGATGTAGATTGGACTTTCCAAATTCTATGTTAAGTTTATTCCCCACCCGTGCTTGCCCAATCTTAGGCTGTTCCATATATTATGATTTTTAGGTGATACTCAAGTGGTGGTGGTGATGGTGAATAATTGTATCAAATATGGAGAGGCATGCATCCACGTGCACGGGCACACGTGAGTACATTGAGCGTGGTTGCCTATGCCCAACCTCAATATATATTAATCATAAATCACATTGGTTTAGTCAATGTAAACCTCGAACTTCGTCTAACTATGCCATGCACAACTAGAGTTTAACTTGTGCATCATCATTTAAAATGGTTTCATTTTTATTTTTTTTAAATATGAGATTGTCTTCTACTCTCCCTTATTGATCAATAGTTCTTTAGGTCGCTAGATTTTAAGATGTTACTTTCTCTGTAGATGTAGATGAAGAGTAGTTCAACTACCAGTTATAATAATGGTGGGTAATTTCGAAAGACGTACAAAATTTGACTATGATGTACGATATTTCCATTAACAACATACCTTAAGCTAATGGGATTGAGCCAGCCCTTGAAACTCAAGTATATAGATATAAACATTAAATAAAATGTAACATTCTTTGATGTATTCTTTTACTACAATTCAATTAAATTTGATTTTGAAATGATCCTTATCTTCAATTCTTCATTACTAATCATCTCTCCATTATTGATCATCTTTTGGAGCCATTGAAATATACAATTTTTCATATCATATACATACATATGATTTGAGTTTCATAAGCAAAAATAGCCATCATTATTAAGTGTGTTTTCTTCAAAATTCTCTTGGTAATGTTCCAATGTATCTCTCAAGCATCTTACATAAATCTAGAAACCATGCTGACTCTCTATGTAGATGAAGAGTAGTTCAACTACACGTTATAATAATGGTGGGTAATTAGATGAAGAGTAGTTCAACTACACGTTATAATAATGGTGGGTAATTTCGAAAGACTTACAAAATTTTGATGTATGATATTTCCATTAACAACATACCTTGACCTAATGGGATTGAGCAAGCCCTTGAAATTCAAGTATATATATAAACATTAAATAAAATGTATCTTCTTTGATGTCTTTTTTGGTATTCTTTTACTACAATTCAATTAAATTTAATTTTGATATGATCCATGTCTTCAACTCTCCATTACTGATCATCTTTTCGAGCCATTGAAATATACATTTTTCATATCATATACATACATATGATTTGAGTTTCATAACCAAAAATAGCCACCATTATTAAATGTGCCTTCTTCAAAATTCTTTTGCTAATGTTCCAATGTACCTCTCGAGCATCTTATATAAATCTAGAAACCATGCTCACTGCAAAATCTGTATCTGGTCCAATTGTAATTATCCAGATCAAACTTGTAATCAATAGATGACATTGAATAATATCAACTAGATTGGAGTTATTGTTCCGATGTACCTCTCAAGCATCTTACATAAATCTAGAAACCATGCTCAGTGAAAAATATATATCTGGTCCACTTGTAATTAGGTAGATCAAACTTGCAATCAATAGATGACATTGAATAGTATCAACTAGATTGGAGTTATTGTTTCGATGTACCTCTCGAGCATCTTACACAAATATAGAAACCGTGCTTACTGCAAAATCTATATCTAGTCCAGTTGTAATTAGGTAGATCAAACTTGCAATCAATATACGACATTGAATAATATCAACTAGATTGGAGTTATCATTTCTTTCTCACTTCAATTCCATATAGAATGGAGTTGTGGTTGGTTGGCAACTCATCATGTTGAACTTATTTATTATATTCTAGGAATAAAGAGATTATGACATGAAAATGCTATCATCTTTATACCATATGTCCAAGAAATAATGTAACCCACCAAGCTCTATCATCTCAAACGCTGAAATAAATTGTTCATTGTATACGTCAAGTCACCAACATATAGTACAAGTCATTGAAGAATATCTAAATTGGGTTCAAAAGCCATGTTATATAGTCAACAATCCTTAAAATACTTACCAATCATGGAATACCATGCTCTTGAGCTTGCTTAAGTCTATACAAAGTCTTCTTCAACATGTATGCGAAATCCTCTTTACTTGGAAGTTCAAATCCTTCATGTTTCTCCACATAAATTTCTTCATCAACATAACCATTCAAGAAAGTTGATTTAATATCCATCTAATAAATTTCCCACGTATGTTGTGCAGTGAATGCAAGTACCATCTTGATTGTATCCATCTTTACTAATGGAGTAAAGGTTTTTATACAATCAATTCCCGCTTTTTGTGTATATCTTTGCAACTGAATGAGCTTTGTACTTTTTCCAAAGAAAAAATCTTTTGCAATTGGATGAGATTTGTACTTTTTCCAAAGATAAAATATCAACTTTATATTGAGGAATAAAAAGTTACATTTCAAACATATTATTAGGCACATGAGGATCAACACCATAGTGTCCATAATGGTCCATGCATACATTAATTGTTTTCAATATATCTATAACTATGCTTTAACAAAACACAAAAAGACTATACAAGGATGATACAAAATTGCATAATATTGACACATTAATGTCCACATCTAGAAGTAGCTAGGTTTTCCATACAAAATAATACATAAATGAAACCTTTTAGGATTGTATTGCTAGGGTTTCCATTCACATGAAAGAAAAATTAAAGGAGGAAAGACCCGGGATCTTGAGGAAAATCCCCATAATCCCCGTGAATAGTCATCTCCAAAGTTTGTTTAGAAAGTTGTATATGTTGTTTTGAAATGATTTTTGACACGATATTTTGCAGTTTTCAAGACAATGCACAACTAATCTTTACACACCTAAATTTTCTCTGCATGCTGAGTTTAGCCTGTGTGCCCAGTTTTTTCTTGCACACCAAAAGTAATGAATGCAATTAGAATTAATGTGTTGGAAGATTGTGCTATTGATCTAGATGGATGTCGGTGGCCTCCGACCTATTCCAATTATCTCGTTTTGAAAGTTTTCCAGTTGGGCACTTTTTTTCTAGTTTTTGGGTCCCCAACTTCTAGGGCTGTTTTGAGGCTCTAAACAACGTTTTTAGGGCTCCCCACAATTAGGATAAAGACAGAGTCAAATTTTGATGGAAACATGTGTATTCCTCAGATAGACCTTTCCAATAGGCTACCGTGCGCCTAAAATGAAGATCGTATGTAAAAGTTACGACCCCAGGAAGTTGTTGTACTAACTTACCCCAACGGGGCCCACATGAATTTTAGCGCTTCATCTCCTAGGGTTAGGTTTTTGGATGTCTAGGGTTTTGGAATTCTTGTTTATTGTAAAAATAGGCTTGGAGAGCCTCATTATAAACTTTTTCTTGCGAATGAGTGCAACCGTCGCATCTCTTTTCAAAGATAAGCCACCACCATTCTAGCAAGTTTGTTTTTCATTGCATTTTACAGTTTCAACACATTTTCTTATTGAATAAAAAGTAATTTTACTGTATCTATGTTATTGTATCTCTATTGTCCTTGTGTTTTTGTGTTAAGGATAATAATAATCTGTATTCATTCCGTTCTTCTCATAAAATATGGATCAACTATAGGAGGTTGTAACTATCTGTAACCAATTGTAACTGATTTAGAGTGTATATAAAGGAATTCAAATGATAGGACGAGGGCTAGATAGTTGGTTAATTGACTCTTGTATTAAAATCTTGATACCATGGATTATATGGAGAGGGTTCAAAGACATTGACTATTGCATGGGGTTATAAGGAGTTTTGTATGGACACATCTTTTGGACTAGATAGAAATGACTGTGTAATGGTCACCCTCCCCCCCAAAATAAATAAAATTATGTTGCGTGTTGATCTAAATGTCTAATGAATGCATGGTGATTGTATTACATTACTTATTATGTTTTCTTATCATTTAAATCTATCCAGGTAATATTCATTAGTGTATCATGTGAGACCTTATCCTTCTTAGGATGCTGAACATGCCGATGCTACTGGAATATATTGTTGGACTGAATTTATAACCTAGGGTTTGAATTTATTTCCAAAAATTGGTTCTATTGTTGGGATATGATGAAGTTATCACATAAGAAAACATGGATATGCTATAGAGACCATCACAGTGGGAGATATAAGACTAGATGGCTGATAGGGAAATCAAGTTCGCACAAAAAGAAACCCACAACCCACTACACATGGAACTTGAAGAGTGGAAGGACATGTCTTTTACCCTAAGGTGCTCCCAAGAACTAGTGATTTGGGATCAAATGAAAATCAATAAATTGAAAACCCTAAACAATAAATGGACTTGAGCAATTGAATTTTGGTTTGACAGAGTTAAACAATGATACACTGTGGAATTCATTATTTAATATCATGCTTCCTTTATTGCATATGAAGAAGAATTTGAGGCTGGACTAAGACATGAACTATTGGAAGAAAACCATTATGGATTAAGATGTTTATTGAAAAGGGATTGATGTAGATGATACTTGACACCACGACAGTGCAATCCCTCACATTGTGGGGTAGGGGAAGAAACAAGGGAGATGATATAAGAGGATAGAAAGGAAAATGGATCTAGAGGCAAAGAAAAGTAGAAAAATATGAGAAAATAAGTCCACAACTAGACGTAGACAGGTTGTCCATACAAAATAACACATAAATGCATGGGAGTGTATCATCAAAGTTGTCATTCACATGCAAGATAATTTAAAGGAGGAAAGTCTTGGTATCTTGAGGAAAATCGCCATAATCCCTATGAATTCTCATATCCAAAGTTCCTTTTGAAAGTTGTAAATGTTGTTTTGAAAGGATTTTTGGCACCCTATTTTATAGTTTTTAAGAAATTGTGTACAACTAGTCTTTATGCAACTAGTTCTTCTCTATGCATTGAGTTTAGCTTGCATGCCCAATTTTTCATTGCATGCCAAAAACAATGAATGTAATTAGAATTAGTGTGCTATCTTATCCATGTGTTCGAAATCTATGATATAAGAGGTTGTAACTATTTGTAATCGATTTAGAGTATATATAAAGGAATGTAAATGATAGGATGAGGATTAGATAGTTGGTTATTTGATTGTTGTATTAAAATCTTAGTATCAAAGATTATATGGGTAGGGTTCAAAGCCCTTTACTATTGTATGGTTTTCTAAGGAGTTTTGTATGGACCTATCTTATGGATTAGATAGAAAGGACTGTGTGATGCCCCCCCCCGCCCACCCCCTTAGATTTTTTATGTTATGTGTTTTGATCTTAATGTCTAATGAATGTATGGTGATTGTATTAAATTACTTATTATGTTTTCTTATCATTTATATCTATTATTGTAATGTTCACTAGTGAACCGAGTGAGACATTGTCCTTCTTAGGATGTTGAATATGCCAATGCTAATGGGTTTTATTGTTGGCATGAGTTTATAACTTAAGGTTTGAATTTATCACTAATAATTGGCTATGTCATTGGGATATGATGAATTTATTGCAAAATAAAGAACAAATATGTCATGGAAGGAGATACAAGACTAGTTGACTAATAGGGAAATCAAGTTCACAAAGAAAGAAACCCACAACCTTGCACATTGACCTTGAAGAGTGGAAGGATGAGTATCTTTACTATGACCAACACAATACTTTTTTGATGAATTCCTATTTTTTTGCACGAATAGATAAAGAGGAAGGAATAAATTAATACCTCAAGGTGCTCCCAAGAATTGTGTTGATGCTAGTGGTAGCATCAGACAGGTATCTCTACATAGGTCTATGTGTCTAGACTTGTGGAAATCACCCAAAGCCTTCTAATATTTAATTTACTTTGATTAAAGGAATTATTAAAGTAAATTGATTTTATTAATTAATTATGTAATTAGTTAATTGAGCTATTTAAGTGCTAAAAGTAATTAACATGTTTCTAAATCTCAAGTGAGTGTGAGAAGTAACCTCAACATGCAATCACTTTGGAGATATAGCTCACAATTATAAAAGTAAATCTAGGGTGAAGGAAAAAGACACTTGAAACTTGACAGGTGTTGAGGGAGTCGAAACATAGTACTGGGCCATGAAGGACTATGATTCAAGATCTTGGATAGCCGGAGAAGGACTCCCATCTAGAGATCAAATCAAGGAGAATAGAGAATAGAGGAAACACATGTAGGTTTCAGTCAAAGGAAGCCATATGAGAGTGTCACGTTGTACGGAGATTTCTGTACAGTTTTTCCATATAGGTTTTTCATACATGTATGCGGGTTGCAGTGGAGACAGTCATGTACATACATGGTTTTGTTGAAGCAAATTCGCGTACACCTCAAAAAGTGTGTAGTTGTGGTTCATACAACAGGCCAAACTTTGCCAGGTTTGTTTGCAATTATATTTATCTCAGTGGGCCATTATCCCTATTACGAGAGCCATGATTTTAGCATAATAAAATCATTCTTTGCACTAGTTTTCCCTCTAGGGGTTTTCCAGGGGTATTTACCCCAAAATTATTGGTGTTTATGTGTGCTTGATTTGGCTTCTTAGTTTATGCTTCTGCTACATGTTTAGTTGATTACTCAACTATGATTTAAAATAAGTGATTTATTTGGAATTAACAGTTGAGTGTGGAGTAGGAGAAATTTCAACATGGTATAAGAGCAAGTGCTCTGAGAGGAAACCAAGTACACGATCTGAGATCCATAATAGATCCATAACCAACAGGAAGAACTAGAAGGACAAATTTTTGGGAAACAACCATACAAAGGTAAAACTTGTTTTTACAGGTGTACATAGGTCATATAAAGTGTTATCACTCCAAGAAATCACTCCTTGACTGTAAAGAGTGTAAGCTTGGTAACTTAAATAAATCAATAATGTGGAGGACAAAAGGATAAAATTGAATAACATTATTAATTCTTATCCATTTAGAAATATATAAATCACTTGAAAGACCAAGGCTTTCAACTATGCTGCTCAGTAGGTTTAAATCAATTTGTGGAAATGTGGAGAAGACTCATTATGCTAACGGAAATACCTATACAATAGCATATGTGAATGTCCAGTGATGATAGGTAAGATACTCTTCATACCAACAAAAACATATACAATATTTCATATAATATATGGCCAGACATACCAGAAAAATACTTGCAGCTTTAGCTTATGAATGCACTGATAGGATGACAACTATATGGCATTGAGACAAACCTTAGAAGAAATGCATTAAAGTTTAATATACCAACGAAGAGATGGGATGGCAGCCTTCTGTCATTGAATATATATAAACTTGGAAAGAAAGGAAATGAAAACTGAACAAACAAAGTGAAAGAAGCTCGATGTCAAGATGTATTCATGGACATCTCCAAGGAATAAAAAGTACAAGTCTTCAAGAATAGAACCACAATCCTCAGACTATTTTCCTCCCTTGGTGTATCAAAGGTCTCAGGCTTTATAGCCTTTACATCACAATTTCAAGATCCTATAAAAATGGATCTGAAAATAACTAAAACTGAATATAATAAAAAAGGATATGACAAGTAAGATCATTGTAGGTCAAATTAATCCTCTTAGCATTACTTGGCAGTCTGCAGGTGAAGATCATGGAGTTCGAGATCTCTGTTTGACAGTTGGGCGATTTATGTCAAAAATAGAAATGCCATTTGGCTTCCTTCTTTCGCCATATGTCTTCAAAACTTAATGAGGAGGATGATTTAACTTCTGATAATGATTATCGTTAATTTTATACCATTCCCACGTGTTCTGGAACTCGAAAAAGGTGATCTAGGTAGAAAGAATTAAATTCTGGACTCTTCTGCACATTCGACAGCTCATTGGTCTTGCATTTTACCTTTTAGCTGCCAAAAGTCAGATATTTTCAGTGGCTCACTACACTGTCAAATTTGCCACTTAGCCGCCGAAAACCCTAAAATAAACTTAGGTTTAATTTAAGAAGAAAATCGATTTATACATTGAAATACCATCTTTAAGAGCTTGTCTCTAAGCCTTTAAATGTTAAGATTAAAAATGATTTTTCTACTTAATGCTCGTCTTATCATGTGATTTGGAAATCATTAGCAAGTTATTTTTTATCGCTAATAGAAAGAACAGTCGTGTACATACATGGGAGGCTTTGAGCACAGTCGTGTATATGCAGCTTACAATGATGACAATCACATACATACACGAGTTGCAGTGGTAACAATCACGTACATATGCGGGTTGTAGTAGTGACATTCACATACACGTCCGTACATGTCAATACAAGGGAAATTTTAAGCAGTAGATTATTTCCAGAGTAGGTTATGAGGTCTTCGGTATGGCAACAACACCATTGAGAGTTGAAGATATATTGGGTGGAGCATCCAACTTGGCGTTGAAGGAGTATGACCTTTGTTATTTAGTGGATAAAATAGTTACTCCACCAACAAATCCGATAGATTTGGAGGCTCACAAAAAGAAGGAGATCAAATAGCCACCATTATTAAGTGTGCCTTCCTAAAAATTCTCTTGGTAATGTTCCAATGTACCTCTTGAGCATCTTACATAAATCTAGAAACCATGCTCACTGCAAAATCTATATCTGGTCTAGTTGTAATTAGGTAGATCAAACTTGCAATCAATAGATGACATTGAATAGTATCAACTAGATTGGAGATATCATTTCTTTGTCACTTCAATTCCATATAGAATGGAGTTGTGGTTGGTTGGAAACTCATCATGTTGAACTTCTTTATTATATTCCAGGAATAAAGAGCTTATGACATGAAAATTCTATCACCTTTATACCATATTCCCAAGAAATAATGTAACCCAACAAGCTCTGTCATCTCAAACAGTGAAATAAATTGTTCATTGTATACATCAAGTCACCAACATATAGTACAAGTCATTGAAGAATATCTAAATTGGGTTCAAAAGCCATGTTATTTAGTCAATAATCCTTAAAATACTTACCAATCATGGAATACCATGCTCTTGAGCTTACTTAAGTCTATACAAAGTCTTCTTCAACATGTATGTGCAATCCTCTTTACTTGGAAGTTCAAATCCTTCATGTTTCTCCACATAAATTTCTTCATCAACATAACCATTCAAGAAAGTTGATTTAATATCCATCTAATAAATTTCCCACATATGTTGTGTAGTGAATGCAAGTAGCATATTGATTGTATCCATCTTTACTAATGGAGTAAAGGTTTTTATACAATCAATTCCCGCTTGTTGTGTATATATTTGCAATTGAATGAGCTTTGTACTTTTTCCAAAGAAAAAAACTTTTGCAACTGAATGAGATTTGTACTTTTTCCATATAGAATGGAGTTGTGGTTGGTTGGAAACTCATCATGTTGAGATTGTTTATTATATTCCAGGAATAAAGAGCTCATGACATGAAAATTCTATCACCTTTATACCATATTCCCAAGAAATAATGTAATCCACCAAGTTTTGTCATCTCAAATGCTGAAATAAATTGTTCATCGTATACATCAAGTCACCAACATATAGTACAAGTCATTGAAGAATATCTAAATTGGGTTCAAAATCCATGTTATTTAGTCAATAATCCTTAAAATAATTACCAATTATGGAATACCATGCTCTTGAGCTTACTTAAATCTATACAAAGTCTTCTTCAACATGTATGTGCAATCCTCTTTACTTGGAAGTTCAAATCCTTCATGTTTCTCCACATAAATTTCTTCATCAACATAACCATGCAAGAAAGTTGATTTAATATCCATCTAATCAATTTCCCACGTATGTTGTGTAGTGAATGCAAGTAGCATATTGATTGTATCCATATTTACTAATGGAGTAAAGGTTTTTATACAATCAATTCCCGCTTGTTGTGTATATCTTTGCAACTGAATGAGCTTTGTACTTTTTCCGAAGAAAAAAACTTTTGCAACTGAATGAGATTTGAACTTTTTCCAAAGATAAAATATCAAATTTATATTGAGGAAGAAAAAGTTACATTTCAGACATATTATTAGGCACATGAGGATCAACACCATAGTGTCCATAATGGTCCATGTACAAATTAATTGTTTTCAATATATCTATAACTATGCTTTAACAAAACACAAAAAGACTATACAATGATGATACAAAATTGCATAATATTGACACATTAATGTCCACATCTAGAAGTAGCTAGGTTTTCAATACAAAATAATACATAAATAAAACTTTTTATTATTGTATTGCCAGGGTTTCCATTGACATGATAGAAAAATTAAAGGAGGAAAGACCTGGTATCTTGAGGAAAATCCCCATAATCCACGTGAATAGTCATCTCCAAAGTTTGTTTAGATAGTTGTATATGTTGTTTTGAAAGGATTTTTGACACGATATTTTGCAGTTTTCAAGACACAATGCACAACTAGTCTTTACACACCTAAATTTTCTCTACATACTGAGTTTAGCCTGTGTGCCCAGATTTTTCTTGCACACCAAAAATAATGAATGTAATTAGAATTAATGTGCCCACTTATTCATGTGTTGGAAGATTGTGCTATTGATTCAGATGGATTTCGGTGGCCTCCCACATATTCCAATTGGCTCATTTCGTAAGTTTTCCAGTTTGGTAGTTTTTTTCTAGTTTTCGGGTCCTCAACTTCCACTAGTACATATGACCAAATTTGCGACGGTTTTTCGTTGATATTGCCACACTTATCTGTCGCAATTTCCACGAAAGCCGAGATTTTTTTTCATCGGAATAATTTCGTCACTATATCCACGATCCAGGTGTGCGTGGAAACATCGACGAAATTAGCTCTCCACGTGTCACCACCTTCAATATCGGTTAACCCTGTGCATCGTCGCAATTACGACGAACTATCATCGCAATAACAACGAAGAAATGTGGCAATTACGACGAAACTTCGTCGCAATTGCGACAAAAAGTTATGCCAAGCCAATAACTTACAACGCAGCTGTCGAATGTGCGATGAAAGCCCGTCACAACTTGCGACGAAAATCCATGGTAATATCGACGAGTGCAATATCTCAAAACCAAATTTACGACGCACATGTTGTATATGCGACGAATATTCGTGGCAAATTGCGATGAAATTTCGTCGCTATAGCGACAGTGGTGGTAAAATAGTAAAATTTTTTCGACAAACTTGCGTTGATATTGCGACAATGAATTTAGGTTTAAAACAAAAAAAATTATATGAAATATGGTATACCATATTGTATGCCATATTACAATGTAATATGGTAATGCCATATTACATTGTAATATTGTAATATATATATCCCCTACAAATAATCAAGGCACTAATCAACCAAATATTGTAAGCATGTGTTATCATGAAGTTGGATTAGAAGTAAGGATACCAATATGACAATATACACAAAGAATAATTTGGAATA
>JASDQU010237678.1:0-15979 GCA_032191745.1 Picea mariana | reverse complement strand
ATATAGGATTACACTATTTTATTTCATAAAAACCTATATTAGAATTTATGTGTGCAATGATAGCTAATGCATGAGTTGGGATGTTTAGTAGATAGGGAAACAAAGCAAAATTTGGTATATCAATGGAATGCATAGCATTGAGCAGAAAATCTCAAAATCAGATAATGTAGGCATGTTCAAACTAATGTAATGATGTAGAAAATAACAATGCAATATCTTGAATAATGATGTAGAAAATAACAATGCAATATCTTGAATATTATGAGTAAAATATATACATATTTGATAAAGGACCAAACCCAGTTTACAAGTACAACTTTAGAATGTCTGAAAATTTCATTCAAATGACCTAAGATTTCCCCAAGATTTAGGTACAGTATTATTATCCAATATATATATATATATATGAATGAGTTCCTGGGAAAGATTTGTTCCTGGCGCTATCTCAAGAGAGGAAATTGAATATCTTTGCTTCCATCTTGCATAATCGAACTGTGGAAGTTTACTCATGCAGGAGAGATTTATACATCATAGGATTAATCTTGAATAAGATAGGTTAGTTCAATGATTTAATTATAAACAATAACAATAAAAATATTCAAATTAAATATTTAGACCTGAGTGCGGACATATGTCGTAAAAGTGGATCTCTGCCTTATAATCATATCCAAAGAAGGGGGTTTGGTGTTGAAGTACTTTCTGATGGGTTCCTCGCATAAATAGAGGCCCATCATTACTTTTTATATCCATAACAACAATATGATATATGAAGACCAACATTAAAGAGGAGACACTTTCCATAATAAGATAATATTGCGAATTTAACCACCTATTAGTTTTTCCTCTGCAAATAGTACGAAAATAAGAAGAATTCTTATAATATATGAGTCTATGCATAAGTTATTTGAATCGAAGAAACTAGTAACCAATCCTTTTTAACATGCTGTAATTTCGAAAGAAGGATTGTTTTATATTTATGAAACACCTGTAGGATTTATACATTACTATGAGATTAATAATCTAAGATTAAACAATAAATTCAAAGGTTTTAATTATGGGGATGCATATATATAAATAAATACATTTCACGAGTTATAATCCTTGTAAGAAAAAATGATCTTAAAAGGGTTATGAAATAAAAATACTTGGCGACATTTAAAGGATCACTCAGATTATCTGAGGCATTATGAAAAGGAGTACTTTCAACTGTATATACAATCAATGGGTAAAGATTTAAATTTACATAGATATCATCGCAGCTAATACTAAAAAATCAGCAAGAGGTAAATAAACTCAACGATGGTAATATGAGAAGTAATCGTTGTGATTGTGACTAAACTACCAAAAGTAAGTAAATGGATCACAGGATGACTTTAGGAAGAGTAATCATCTTGACTGTTACCTGATAGTTAACTTTCGAATCACTAATCCAAGGAACAATTTTTCAATAGAACCGACAAATTAACACATATGATTTACATTCGTTAGTCGAAAGAAACCAGGAAAGTAATCACATAATATTTTAATTTTTTTTTGTTTTAAATAGAATAAAATAGAGATAAAAACTTGTTGTATTTTTATAAAAGAACACAAAAATTTTACTCAGTAAAACCCTGGAATAGTATGGTGGATTTTTACCTCTGGGCCAATCAGGGCCGAGAAAAAACCTCGGAAATCATCCAGTCTTCAAGGACAAAGACCATATGCTAACAAAGAGATTAATAATACGAAACTATAGTAAGACACAATGAACAGATCCATAAAGATAATAATATATTGGTAAGGTTCGCAGTAAATCTAAAGGATTTAGGACTACAAGTCAGAAATCAGAGCAAACGATCTCACCAGCAATCAAAACTAAAATCCAACAATAGTCTTAACAAAAAATGAATATACGGACTGTGTAAACAAATTAGAGGGAATGTAGCACATAATGTAATAAACCAATAGATTTTAAGGATTTACACCTGCATTAGAGTTTCTCTAGTAAATAAGTGGGGTTAAACTATTAGAGCAGTATTACCTAGTGAATCACAGAGCAAGGTTTGAAGTTTCGACCGACCAAACCCTGTGCAGTCACAAACTTGTGGCGGTGATGAAGGGAGACCTTAGAAAATGGCTAACCCCATTCTAACTTCAAGAAATGTAGAAATAGTTCCAAGACTACCGTTTTCCAAAAAAAAATAAAAAATGAATTAGTTTAGCACTGGATTTCGAATTTATTTTCTTGGAGGAGTTAGGTTCACAGGATGACAAAGTTTGTTATCAATAAAGGATAGGCCTCTAGCCCGACGTTTTGTACCACTACTCTAATGTCTGGAAGGGATAGTACATGGAGCCATGTGATTATTGGTATGTGGATTTTGTTTTGTGGAGTAATGTCTGGATTTTCCGAACATAGTTTTAATTTCTTCCCAGTTGAGCCATGGAGTTCCTCCACGTTGAATAAGTTAAGAGAATTTGACTTGACATTCAAGAGGTATTTCAACATGTTACCACCTTTTTCCCTTCCTAATAATTGTATTTACACGGTAGTGGAGTTCTAAAACATGTGGCTCGGAAGGGAGCCACAAAGAATTTGAAAGTTAGTATTATTGTTTTTTTTTAATTTTTCGATTGATGTTATCAAGTGTAACATTAACCTATGATAAACTTTAAACATAAAGCCAATCAATCTAAATGGTATGACCTATTGCAACCTCGAAACATATAGTATTTATACAAAGTAGTATATCTAATATTTTTTTATTTGATAAAGACTATAATGTGGGTTTATATAAGAAACATTTTAGATTTAATATTTACATTCTATATTAAGGGCGAAGACTTAAGCTCTTATGACAAAGACAAACATTTTTTTTGGTAGGGTTTAAAAGGGAATGTTATGTTTATTTAATTAGGTGGTATTACATATGCTATCAAAGTACGGGTTGACAACACTAGACTTTATGGGCGTTAATAGAATTCTAAAAAAGAATTATATTTGTCTAATTACTAACAAAGATGAATACTTTATTGTTAAACTGACATGGTATTATCCATAATTTACCAATATGTCGACTCAGAACGAAGAAGAAATTAACCTTGAAGGAAATGTCAACCAACAAAATCTTGAACATAAAAGTGAGAGCGGTTCAACCTCGCAAGTGCTGGAAACTATGAGAAGCCTCATAGTGGAACTTCAGAATTTTAAGGCTGATAATGAAAAGATTGCGAAAACATAGGAAGAAAAATAAGAACAACAAGAACTGAATGAAATATTATTGTGGAATATACTCGAGAAAAGCAAATCAAAGAAAACAAAGGTAAACAAGGAGATCATCAAACAGTTATCTGAAAGATCAAGCAAAGAATCTAAGTCAAACAACAGATCCTCAAGAAATACTCAACCAAGAGTAGAATCACAAACACCCGATACTATGAAAATGAAATAATTAGATCACTTGGAAGGCAAATTAAATAACATCAAGCCATCCAATTTTGATGGAGAATCAAAGACTAGTGAAGAAGTTGAATCTTGGTTGTTAGACATAAAAAAATATTTTCAGATTTATAATTATTCTAGTAGTATGAAGGTTACAATGGCCATTTATAATTTAAAAGGGAAGGCTAGTATCTCGTGGCAAGATCTGAAACTAGCTAAAGGACTCAAAAGAGAAAAGAATGGAGTGGTCATAATTCAAGTAGTATTTCAAGAAACAATACCTACTAGAAATTTATTATGAAAGAAAAACTAAGGAATTTTATGAATTGCACCTAGGACAAATGTCTATGGATGATCTAATTAATAATTTTATAGATATGATGAGATTTGTGCCTTATATTAAGGAGTATAAAGTGAAAATTAAAATGTTCTTAAGATGTCTAACAAAATTGAATTTGACAACCCTAAATTATTGAATGAGGTGTTTATGAAAGCTAGAATGTGCTACAAACAATATAAAAAGAGATATGAAACTCCTAAGGCATGGAAGGATAAGAATAAATATAAAATGAATCAACGAAAGATAGGCTTCAAACCAACATCTTATTGTAACATGACGAGAGGATTCCAAAAGAATGACTATCCATCTAGCACACAACAATCACAAGGAGGGAATAGACCAATCAATTTGGGATTCAAGAAGGTCACAGATAGTCTTAGAGAACCCCTGAAATGTTGGGAGTGTGGAGAGCCCTATTTGCAAATAAACATTCCATGCTTAAACCCAACAAGAATAAATACAGTTCACAATCTACAGGAAGCCACCATAGTATGAGATATTGGGAAAAGCATACACAGAATTAATGTTGCTCTAGAAGGGAGATAAGCAGATAATCAGTCTGTTGTAGTGGAAATTTAAGCTAAGATTAAAAACAAAAAAATATTCATACTAATAGACCCAGGGGAAAGTTCGAGGTACATAACCCCATCAGTAGTCTAGAATTGTAAGATGGAAAAATTGAAACACCCTAAGTATTGGTTAGTCCAATTAGCCACTGGCACAAAAAGAAAAGTATCACAGTATATTCCTAAGTGTGATCTAGGAAGAAATGATCAAAATACTTTGGTTAACCTAAATGTGCTACCCTTATGATCTTATGACATTCTTATTAGTATGGATTTGTTGGAATCACAAAAATTTCTACTAAATTGTTACGAAAAGTCATTTATTTATCAAGACAAAAATGGTGTAAAACGAATAGTTCAAGGACTAAGAAAACCATTTTCTGAAGAAAGATATCAACCATGCAGCTTAAAAAATGCATAAGGAAGGGGTGTCAACTATATGCAATTCAGGTAATGAATATACTAAACAATGATGACAAACCATAATTGGAAGACTATGTGGTTTTAAGACATTTTAAAGATGTTTATTTTTATTAAATACCTCCAAGAAGAGAGATA
The DNA here is from genome assembly GCA_032191745.1 of Picea mariana. Classification (NCBI taxonomy): domain Eukaryota; kingdom Viridiplantae; phylum Streptophyta; class Pinopsida; order Pinales; family Pinaceae; genus Picea; species Picea mariana. Next base: position 11,091 of record JASDQU010237678.1, on the reverse strand, counting down.
AAATTTTCGATTGACTTGATACCAAGATTTTCCCTTGTGTCAAAAGCAACGTACAAAATGAGCATTATTGAGTTAACAGAACTTAAAATACAAATACATGAATTATTAGATAAAGGATACATTATATCAAGTGTATCACCATGAGGAGTACTCGTTTTATTTGTCAAAAAGAAGGACAAAACATTCTGATTATGCATTGACTATCGATAATTAAATTAAATGACAATAAAAAATAAGTATCATCTACCAAGAATTAATGATCTATTTGACCAATTAGAAGGAGAGAAAATATTTTCTAAGATTCATCTAAGGTTGGGTTACCATCAAGTCAGAAATAAGGATGAGGATATGAATAAAACAACTTTTCGGATGCGGAATGGACACTATGAATTTGTGGTGATTCTGTTTCGGCTCACAAACACACCAACAACTTTCATCTGCTTAATGAAAATTGTATTTAGTCAGTATATAGATAAGTTCATTTTGATATTTATTGATGATATTCTAATTTATTCAAGAACTGAAGAAGAGCATGCAAAACACCTAAGGATAGTACTACAAACATTATGAGAACATCAACTTTATGCAAAGTTTAACAAGTGCGACTTATATCAGAAGAAGATACAATACTTGGGACATATTATGTAACATCCCTGACCCTCCAGAGACCGAGTAATGCTACCACGCGGAATATACATTTATATGATATATATGCATTTTAATGAATTTAAAACACTTAATCATGATAAATACATAATTAATGCTACTAATTCAGAATCAATGGAACTAACCGTAATTCATATATGCAACGAAATACATGATAACATTTAAGCATCACAAAACATGCATAAAATACATAATTAAGCACACCATTGATACTTATCTTTTAGCTGGAGTAAATCCACCAACTGCATGGAAACCTTTCACGAACCTCCCAACCTTATAACGCACTGCTCATCACTCTCAGCAGTAGGTCACCTCCGATATAGGACTAAACTCCACTGGGAGAGGGAATTATAGGCTTGGCAAGGAAAACAAGGAAGTTGCACAGAGCAACATGAAGGATTTTTTATCCCAGGAGCCACTTATGCCCACAACCCATGGAACCTCATTTCCCACACACCTACTCCACACCAGGATGATACACTGTTAGGGTCCTAACATGCACATAGTAGAACAATATATTCGAATGTAATAAAGGTCAATATTAATAAGGTCTTTCAATAAAATAGAATAAGCTGGATGTAAGAAGAGCTAATAGAAGCTTCTGCTTCTAGAAGGATCTTCCTCTAGATGCTTATTTTTAGTGTAAATAGGAGTCGAGGGTATGAGAACCCTAGCTTGGATATTATTGTAATAGAGCTCTGCTCAACTAGAGGTTGCCCCCTCGAAGAGGCCCGTGAACATTGCTTTCAGATTCAAAGTTCTATTTATGTTGTTATTCTTATATCATTTCATTGTTATTGTGGTGAATGTTCTAGTTATATTGTTTTTATTCTGCCATTACTAGCATTTTATTTTTGTTCTGCATACATTTTATATCTGGTATATTACAAGTGGCATCAGAGCACTTTCCTCAGCAGAAAGTGTGGGTTAAATTTTTTTCAAGGTAGAGACATATTCTGATGTATTTAAGCCACAAAGATCTGTCGTTACATGCATAAACCTGCGGTTGAGGGATTCATACACGCAGGAAATACAAGTGGTACTTAAGCGCACATCTGTTGGCCACCCTTGTAACCCCTGTTGGTACCCCTTCGAGTGGTAGCGCATCAGACAACACCTGTGTATGGATCGACCTAGAGTACCTGAAGCCTTCTTTAGATAAACCGATTGACTGCCTGAATGCTATAGTGTCACTGAGAACAACACTCGGGAAGATACTCTCTAGTACCTGGGTAGTCAGGTAGTATGGCTAAGGGTACGGTATATCCTCCTTAGTTAGTGCCCTAAGATATTGGGCCAAGTACTACTGTTGTACCCCGCACGTATATCAGAGAGATATAACACAAGGAAAACCCTTGTCTGTAGAACCCCTGAATAACTAACCCTTGGGGACAGAAACATAAACAAATTAAAATAGACAAGATCTATTTCTGCGCAACTGTGTTCAGGTTGCCAAGTAAATACACATTTTTTTCTGGTTAAGCATTTGGGCATTTCCATTGGATTCATCTCTTCTCCCTTATCACATTCATCCATATCATTTTTTTGGAAAAATGTTTTTACCCTGCCCCCCCTTTCAGTTCCCCCATCCTCATGAACCATACTCGTAGCCAAGACTTGGAAGCTCACTTCAACACCTTGCAATCTTGTCTCATTGAGACCCAACAAGAAATGAAACAACTCTGTGCCAATGTTTCCACCATCAATACAGCCATGCAGTCCTCAATGGGCAAAATCAAACAAGACCTCACCACCCATCTTGAATCGGTCTTTTCGGCACTCTGCACCAAACTGCATATCCCTACAAATAACCCTTCCTCTTCCTCACCCCCACATACTGAAGGTGACCATTCCTCTCATTCCCATACCTTGTAGAACCATCACTTTCAATGTGACCTATGCCTTCCATGGGTGGATGTGACCAAATTTGATGGCTCGGACCCCACTAGTTGGGTAAGCCAAACAGAACATTACTTCTCTTTATACAACATTACAGATGACTTGGCCAAAATCTAGTATGGTGTTCTCCATCTAGATCAAGAACGTTGGCAATGGTAGCAATGGAGAAAAAATTCTCGTCAAGGGTATATTGCTTGGACACATTTTGTGGCAACGCTTTATGAACGCTTTGACACTGACACCAACCAATTGGGTTGTTTGACAAAGATGGAACAATTAGGAATAGTGGAAGACTTTATAGCTTCCTTTGAGCACCTGGATTTTAGAACAAAGGACATGTCTGATGCCTTTTTCCGAGAGTGTTTTATCAGTGGCCTCAAGGATGAAATTCGGTCCCATGTCCTCATGGCTCGGCCTAAGAGTTGGGTGGAGACTACCAAAAGAGATAAAGAAGCACAATAGGTTGTATCTTCTCAAAACCGCAAACCCTCCTTCATCCCTTGCCTTAAACCAGTAAATCCCACTACTCCTTCTGCTCCATTAAAGATCCAAGAATTGACCCAGGCTGAAATGGTTGAATGCCAACTCAAAGGCCTTTGTTATAATTGTGATGACAAATATTTCCCAGGCCACAAGTGTAAAGAAAAAAATATTTTTATGGACATCTCCGAGGAGATTTTGAAAGAATATGAAGAAACCCCCTCTATGTTTGAATCACCTAAGTCCACTGACATAACCCCTCCCTCGGACCCTCCCGAAGTAGAACCAGTCATTTCACTCAATGCTCTCACTGACTTCTCCGCTCCCCAAATCCTCAAGCTAATCGGTTACATCAAGCATTGGAAGGTCATCATTCTGATTGATAGTGGCAACACCCATAATTTTATTCATCGTTGCATTGCCCAAGAAACTCATTGCTACATCCATGTCGTCAATAATTTCTAAATCATGATTGCCAATGGTGGTTACATGAAGTGTGGAGGGCGTTGTGAAAATGTGCCTCTCCAAATTGGTGACTACCACCTGAAATCCCATATGTTTGCTATTGACATGGGAGGTTGTGACATTGTGCTACGTGCAAAATGGCTAAGGACTTTGGGTCCCATTCTCATGGATTTTAAAGACTTAACATCCAATTCGACTAGGAGGTCCACCAATATAAGTTCCAAGGCATCACCATCGGTTCACCTGAGATCATTAGTTCCCATTGCATCGAAAAGTTGCTCAAAAAGGGTCATTCTGGTGTTATCGCCCAACTGTATGCCATACAAGCAACATAGACACCCTCGGTACCCCAAGACCTCCAAGCCATCCTTTCTAAACATCAATTGGTCTTTTCCACTCCCTAAGGCCTCCCTCCTTCCCATGGTGTTCATGATCATTCCATTCCCCTTATACCAGGAATCCTTCCTCCCAATATTCGTCCATATTGTCACCCCTTTTCCTAAAAAAATGAAATTGAGAAAATGGTCTAGGAACTCCTTAGTGCAGGCGTTATCTGCACTAGTAGGAGCCCCTATTCATCTCCTGTGGTCATGGTCCTAAAGAAAGAAGGTTCTTGGTGAATGTGTCCTGACTTTTGTGCCCTCAACAAACTTACCATCAAAGACAAATTCCCCATTCATGTCATTGATGACCTCCTAGATGAATTGATTGGCGCCCAATTCTTCACTAAATTGGATCTCCATTCAGGCTACCACCAGATACATATGAAAGAGGTAGATATTCCCAAGACTTCCTTTAGAACTCATGAGGGCCACTATGAGTTTTTGGTCATGCCCTTTGGCTTGTGTAATGCCCCCTCCACCTTCCAAAGCCTCATGAATCATGTCTTTCGTCCTTTTCTCCGCCATTTTGTATTAGTTTTCTTTGATGATATCCTCATCTATAGCAAAACCCAGACATACCATCTTGTTCATGTGGATCAAGTTCTCCATCTACTCTCTCAGCACCAAATTTTCCTAAAATGGTCTAAATGTGCTTTTGGCGCCTCAGAAGTAGAATACTTGGGTCATCTGGTTGGCAAAGATGGCGTCAGGGTGGATCCTAAAAGGATTGAAGCTATGAAAGGTTGGCCTCACCCAAAGACTCTTAAGAGCTTTCCTGGATTTCTAGGCTTAACAGGGTATTATCGCAAGTTTGTTAAGAATTATGGGAAGATTGCAGCACCCTTCACTGCTCTCCTCAAAAAGAACTCCTTCACTTGGACTCCAGCCGCTGCTCAAGCTTTTCAAACCTTGAATATGGCCATGTGCACCACTCTAGTCCTCGCCCTTCCCAATTTCAAAAAGACCTTTTTGTTGGAATGTGATGCCTCAGGGAAAGGAATTGGTGTTGTCCTTATGCAAGAGGGTTGACCTTTGGCCTTTACCAACAAGAAACTATCTAAAAGAAATCTGGGCAAATCCATCTATGAAAAGGAAATGTTGGCTATTCTGCATGTCGTGGATCTATGGAATCCTTATCTATTGGGGAAACGGTTCCAAATTAAGACAGACCATCAAAGCCTCGAGTATTTTCTAGAACAACGCATTTCCTCCCCAGAACAACAAAAATGGGTGACTAAACTCTTTGGATATGATTATGAGATCATTTATAAGAAAGGAAAAGACAATGTGGTTGTTGATGCACTTTCCCAAAATTATGAAGATGAAGGATCCCTTTTTTCTCTTTCATTCATTGTACTAGATTGGTTCCAAACCGTTCGCCAGGAATGGCTACAAGATCCCAAAAGTTTGCAGTTGATCCAGCAGTTACAGTCCAATGCTCCAGCTTCCCCAGGGTACTCTTGGCTCCATGAGGAACTTTGATACAAAGGCCATTTGTATTTAAGTAAACAATGAAAGCTTAAATCCATGGTACTTTCTGAGCTTCATGCTACACCCACAACAGGGCACTCCAGGTTCACCAAAACCTATGACAGGGTCAAATGTTCCTTTCCCTAGGATGGTATGAAACAAGAAATTGGTAATTTTGTAGCTAAATGTGATGTGTGTCAATGCAACAAGGGAAAGACAGTCAAATCGTCAGGCACACTACAACCGCTCTTGATTCCACCTGCTATTTGGAAGGATATGTTTGTGAATTTTATTACTGGCTTACCCAACTCGAGAAATAAATCTGTCATCATGGTGGTTTTTTATCGCCTTTCCAGGTATGCTCCTTTTTGCGCCCTTCAACACCTGTTTATAGCATCCACGGTGGCTCAAATCTTCATGGATCAGGTCTTCAAGCTTCATGGTATACCACACTCTATTTTTTATGATCGCGACCCATCTTTCACAAGCAATTTTTGGTAAGAACTGTTCAAGATACAAGGCATAGAATTGCATCTCAGCACAGCTTATCATCCCCAAACTGATGGCCAAATAGAAGTTGTCAACAAGTGTTTGGAAACATATTTGAGGTGTTTTGCCTCGGAAAAGAAAAATTAGTGGGATCAATGGTTACCCCTAACTGAATGGTGGTACAACACTTCATACCATACAACCACATGCATGACTCATTTTGAAGCGGTATATGGACAGAAGCCACCTTCAGTTCTCTTATATTTACCGAGTGCCTCGAAGGTCCAGGCGGTTGACCTAACACTTATAGCTCGAGAGGCTATTCTCCGTACCCTCAAAGAGAATTTGGTCATGGCACAGAATTGCATGAAGAAACAAGCAGATCAAGGTCACTCTGAACGTCAATTTGCAGAAGGGGATCAGGTGTTTCTTCAAATGAAACCTTACAAGCAAACTTCCCTCAAGGCAAAACATTATCAGAAGCTAGCGCCCAACCATTCGAAGCTACATCTTCTTTTTCATGTTTCATGCTTGAAGAAGGTGATTGGAGCTAAGTGCCAAATTCAAACCAACCTTCCAGAGTTAGCTAAAGAAGGATCCATTTGGCTACAACCAAAAGCATTTTTGGACCAGCGTGAGCGTCGCCTATGTCAGAGAACCATCACAGAAGTGCTAGTCCAGCGGAAAGATACAACTCCAACAGACACCACTTGGGAACCAACTACCATTCTGTAGCAATTTCCTCATCTCAAGCCTTGAGGACAAGGTTGTTTTTTAGGGGGTAGACATGTTAGGGTCCTAACCCGCACATAGTAGAACAATATATTCGGATGTAATAAAGGTCAATATTAATAAGGCCTTTCAATAAAATAGAATAAGGTGGATGTAAAAAGACCTAATAGAAGCTTCCGCTTCTAGAAGGATCTTCTTCTAGATGCTTCTTTTTAGTATAAATAGGAGTCAAGGGTATGAGAACCCTATCTTGGATATTATTGTAATTGAGCTCTGCTCAACTAGAGGTTGCCCCCTCGAAGAGGCCTGTGAACATTTCTTTCATATTCAAAGTATTATTTTTGTTTTTATTCTTATATAATTTCAGTGTTATTGTGGTGATTGTTATGGTTATATTGTTGTTATTCTGCCATTACTATCATTTTATTTTTTTTCTGCATACATTTTATATCTGGTATATTATATACACCTTCACTAATACAAGTCCATCGACTAGTACAGCTCCCTTAACTTGGGATTTAGCAACAGGCTGGACTAGAAGTCTCAGAGTATTGTAGCTTCTACGGGATTCCTTTCCAAGAGAAATCACTTCCCAACAAACTCTCTCACCTGGGAGAGATGCTCATAGGCCTGAAAACCTACCTGTTCAACCAGTCTTCGAATCATCTACAACCGGGTACAAGTGACAACAACAACAAAAACAACAACCACAGAGAAAAATAGGTATGGGCACCCAAAAGGACAACAACCTAACACTAAGTCACAACATGGCTCAGGCGACTACAATTGTGTCAGGCTTCACAAGAAACACAGATCAGTCCTTCGGTTTTCACTGGTTTCAGAGTGACTAACCTTACGAGAGTAAAAATCAAAGGTGAAGCATCTAAAAACACATCCAGATGTAAGGATGAGAGTCACACTGAACGGGAACCGAACCCCCAACACAATTTGACTCACGAGTTACTGGTTCTAGAGATCTATGATGGATGCTCTCGGTTCACGGTTAGACAGTGGATGGAGAATGGCAAGAAAAACCCCAACACGAGCTAATGCTTCAACTTTAACTGCATGCACCCAGGTTGACACTTGTCTTCCTGGAGCTACATACGCTCCATTTAGCCTACGTCCCCCTTTCTAGCAACATAGGATAACAAAAACATATCATGTTCACCTTAGTCTTCATAAATTAATATTCAAATATTACTCCTCTAGAGGTAATCCCCCTATCTTATCCCGTAGGCCCAAATACATATCCCCCCCTTCCTTACCCTACCTTTTGGAGCTTAGTCCCCCATAACTCTTCTTCGTGGTCAATCTGCATGCAACGATGTTTATATTTTTATTAATGATTTTGCATAATTACATATACAAAAGAGGCTCCTGGCCTTAACATCCTAGACTCTTGGCCTAATCATCACATAAGCCTCCTAGCTTATTATAACTCGTCTCTCCAGCCTAACAAACATGTTTATAATTCATATTTACAACTGGGGCTCTACCGGGGGATATTATAATCCCCTCCCCTAATTTTTGCACTATCCTCAGTGAAACTTGTTTATACATATATAATTAAAAAATTATTCAAAAAGCTCCAAGAATTAGCTATTGGAAGCCCATTATCCACCTGGTGCTCTTCTTTGAAGCACCAATTTGTGTGTTCCTTAAACCTCATTGAAATCACCAACTGGCTATAGATCCATGACATTCCACCCAGCCTTACATCTCACCATTGATAAACTCTTAGTAGGGCTATGACTCCACAGACATAAACACTCTGCTCCTACACCCAGTCATTCGGAAGAAACATTAGAACATATATGCAATATATATATATATATATATATATATATATGTATGTATGTATGTATGTATGTATGTATGTATGTATATACAGACAACTCAAATAACATTATAACATGTATACAAGATAAACAACACACAATGAATAGAGAATCGATATTTATGTTTTGATTGAGAAGACATTCCACATCAACATGGTCTAGACCAAGGTACCAAACCTCAGCAGCACTCCAACCAACCAAACCTCAACAACACTCCAACCAACAGTCTCTCATTCCCCACATGCTTGTCCCACCCCAGAAGTGTACACCTTCACTTTCACACAATCCATCGACTCCTACACCTCCCTTTCATTTGGCTTCAGCAATAGGCCAACTCAGGAAGTCTCAAAGCATTGTGGCTCAAGGAGTTCCAATTTCCCTCAGAGGTCTCCAATCAACATCTTCTCGAGCTACTCTTTGTATTCAACATTCTAAATTTAATCAACATCATCTCATCTTCATCACCCACATGTAGTTATCATGAGAAAACATAAAAGAATTCATTTAGGAACTCCAACTTAGTTCAAAAAGGAATGCAACTTTTTTCCCAAAACATGAAATTCCATTTCATAATTCTTCTTGGTTGTTTCCATATTAGGATTGCAACCTTCCTTGTGGTTTTCCACAAGCAAAAAACTGCATACCATTTTCCTCCAAGGATTCATCTTGAATACTGCCGACAATTGCCAGTATTTCATGTACATCATAATTCAATTGCAATATGTATAACCATATGTAGTGAACTTAGAATTGTCTGCATCTAGAAATTCAATCATGATTACCAAACAATTTAATAAAATAGAATGGCTTGTCATTCTATGCATATCCATGTTCATAATTAATAACAACAAGTTCATTATTTCTTCTTCTGAACAAAAAAATTTCCTATAGTCAATGATCATGTGACTACTTGACTTGCAACTTTCTTGTTGCAATGTCTAAAACCTCCCCGAAATGTCCTCAACTTCATGAGTTAACAACATTTCAGTTGTCAGTAACAATGATTTCCATGCAATAATATATATGCACGTACTTACAAAACATATTCAACCATTGCATTTAGTATACAATTCTGTCACTTATTATGCATGAGTGCAATTCTCAAGACATAATTAATCAGTGCAACTTGCATTGGGTTACATAATGCTCTTTATCTCAATCATGTATCTCACCATCCATAAGTTGTAATTCTCAGCAATGTGTTGCCACATTATCCACGCACCTCCTATTGTCTTCCCAATTAATTGGATGCCTTCCTTTTCGACCCAAACACTACACCAAGAATATAATTATGTGGTGTTCATTAGTGTTAGCAAAAAGGTTGTAGTCCAAGTTTTATTTAAAGGTAGGAAGATTTTAGTACCTATGTGGCTCATAACCTTTCCATATCTGTACCTTGACATATCCAACCATGTCCTAGTCTCATACATGACTAGCTTACTGGCATTCATTCTTATAACAAGTTCTTATCTTTTAATTCTTTGGTTACTCCCCCATAACCAAATTAACATGACATTCTACTATGTTAGTGTGTGCATTTAGAAGCTAAAAAGATTTGAATTAATACATGCCTCCAACCTTTACCACATCTAGTGGTATGCATTCAATAATATAATCATGTGATTTTATAAAATAACTTTGGCTGAGGAAATTCTTTCCTAAATTTCCTTTTAGAAATTATGCAAAAAAAGTAATAAAAGATCATACCTGCATGACTGCCATTAATAAATTTTATACTAACTGAATGTTTGATGGCAGTAGAATATTTCATGCTTATTTTATCAAACTTATAACCAACACTTTATCTTTATGTTTCTTCCCTCCTTATGCAATAACATCACCAACAACACTTGCAAACATGCAAGCATTCTTTCCTTTGGATGACCCAACAATCCGTAACATACTTAAGGGGAGAGAGAGTGGTGTAGATGCACGAGAGAGAAAGGGGGGAAAGAGAGAAGTGGAGGAAGGGAGAGAACTAGCAAGAGAAGAAGAGAGGTCGAGAATGAGATGGAGACAAACAAACAGGGAGGTAGAATGAGGGGCAGAGAGAAAGAGGGGGGTAAAGAGAGAGGGAGACAAAATAATGGGAAGAGAGAGAGAGAGAGAGAGAGAGAGAGAGAGAGAGAGGAGAGAGATAGAGAGAGGGTGGGTATAGTGTAAGGGATAAAGTGGTAGAGGGAGGGATACATGGGTAGAGAGAGAAAGGGGAGGGAGATAGAGAGAGGGATAATTTCCTTTACCTCCTTATCTTAGTCGCTAGGAATGACAACCAACTAGAAAATCCAATCAAGGATAATGTGTAGTGGAAGGCACTTTTGTGGGTTACATGTGGTGGCTTATTTATGTTTCATTTAATTTTTCTCTTATATTCTACATCCCAATTATGATGCACATGTCCTCAGTTGTGTCATTTCTTTCATATTCATACTCATATCGTACTTTCTTTCACAATGAGAGTAAGATGAAGGGGGGGATAGAGAGGGGTATATGTACGACAGAGAGATGGGAGGGGGGGGGTTATGGAGGGAGAGAGTTACCATGAGTATAAAAGAGGTAGAGAGTGAGAGAGAGGGAAGAAAGAGAGAGAGGGAGGTAGAATGAGTGGTGGAGAGAGAGGGTGAGAAAAAAAGAGGGGTAGAGAGAGAAAGAGAGAGAGAGACTGA
>JASDQU010237677.1:17019-32054 GCA_032191745.1 Picea mariana | reverse complement strand
AGAAATATCGCTAACATTTGGCTCCATGGAGGATAGAGTCGTCCCTGTGATGCTCTAAGAACTCTTTTTTGCAGACTTAGTGCCTTTGCTGTCGGGCTATGGAGTCATTTATTAGTTCGAAAAACGAAAAAAACACAAAACAAAAGTGATATTTACAAAACAAACAAAACGAGCCGACAGCGGCTCACAGAAAACATTTCTTTAAGAAATGCCCATTGACTGGGCCATTAAAAACTTCATTGCCTTCCAGATCCTGCAACCTGTAAGTGTTGTTGGAAAACACTTCAAGGATCTTGAAAGGTCCGAACCAGAGGGCATCAAATTTACTATGTTTTCCCTTTTCCTGCCTAGGTGCATCCCACTTGAGCACCAGATCACCCTGCTCAAATTCCTTCTTCTTGTTCTTCCTGTCAAAAGCTTGCTTGATCTTCTGCTGACGATTGTAAGCTCTGTCCAGGACTTGCTCTCTGATCTGCTGCACCTCCACCATCTGATGAATTCTTCTGAGCACATGGTTAGGTTCCCCCTCATAGTCTTGGAGGAGACTTGCCACAAGCAAGGCAAGCTGAGTGGGGAAGACGACCTCGATCCTATAAACAAGCTGGAAGGGTGAGAGACCCAGGGATTTCTTTGTTGTCACTCTATCGGCCCAAAGTGCAAATTTGAGCTTTGAGTCCCAGGCCCTTTTATTATCCTCTAATAGCTTTTTGATAAGCTTGATTAGGCTTTTATTAGAGGACTCAGCCAGTCCGTTTCCCTGAGGATAGTAGGGAGTGGAGTGACTCAGTGAAATCCCAAATTGTTCACAAAATTTGATCAGGGGCTCAGACTGAAATGGGGAAGCATTGTCAGTGACAATTTTGCTAGGGCAGCCAAATCTAACTATGATGTCTTCTAGGAAGCTGATGATTGCTTTGTGAGAAGTGCTTCTGGTGGGTACAACTTCTATCCATTTAGTGAAGTAGTCGGTTGCTGTCAAAATCCATCGATGCTGGCCGCTTGAGGGAGGATGAATTTCCCCGATGAAGTCCAATCCCCACTGCTGAAAAGGCGCTGAGACCACCACAGGTTTCAATGGCAGGGATTGGAGCTGCTGCTTTCCTGAGAATTTCTGACATTTGATGCAAGCTCTGATTTCCCTGTAGACATCAGGAAATAAGGTGGGCCAGTAGTAACCGGCTCGGAGAATCTTGTGAGCTGTGGTCTTCCAAAAATAATGGCCTCCACAGAGACCGCTATGGAAATCATTCATAACTTTCTGGGCCTGCTGGGGGTCCAGACACATTAGTAATATTCCCCGGGGGTCTTTCCAGTACAGGGCTTGACCAATAAGACAATACCTGACAGCTTTGAGCTTTAAATCTCTTGCCTTGCTTTTTTCCATCCCATCAGGGGGTCTCAACTCCTGTAGGAAATACAAGATATCTTTGTACCAGGGGCATGCTGATAGTGGCACAGTGCTTTGGGAACCCCCTTTGGATGATTCAGCTTGCTCACTGATAAAATTGATTTCCAAGGCTTTATAATTGGATTCGGCCAGGAGCTTGGCCAAACCCTGCCCCTTTATTAGCTTGGTGGGCTTGATTTCGAGGTCAATTTCAAGGATCTTGGTGATCCATTTACCTCTTCTTCTGTCTATGTCAGGCTGTATAAGAATGTCCTTCACGGAGGCTGAAGGGACATATGCAATGATCTTTGAGTGTAGGACATAGACCCTGAAAGCTTTGAGAGCTTTCACCAAGGCATAAGCCTGCTTCTCCATGATCTCGTATCGGAGCTCTGCATCTCTCAGCACCTTGCTAAAGAAGGCGATAGGCTGTTCTTGTCCTTGATCATTTTTCTGCAACAAAACTGCCGCTACTGTGTCAAAGGAAGCAAAAGAAAATATCATAAAATCTTTAGAATAATCTGGACCGATCAGCACAGGAGCCTCGGTCAATGCTTTCTTTATTTGGTCAAAAGACTTCCGGGGTTCAGCAGTCCATTTTATTTCATGGCCCTTCCTGAGCATGGTTGTGATATGTTTCACCAATTCAACAAAATTTTAGACAAACCTCCTCAGGAAATTAATCCTTCCCAAAAATGCTTGGACCTCCTTTTTGGATCTAGGAAGCGACAGGGCCTGAATTGCCTCTACCCTGTCGGGATCAATTCTCACTCCCTCTGCTGAGACTATATGGCTTAACAGCTTCCCTTCTTGCATGGAAAACAATGACTTCTTGGGGTTTAGGGAAAGGCCAAACCTGCGACACTTCAGGAAAACCCTCTTCAAGTGGCAGTGGTGCTCTATATCAGTCTTGGAGAAGACTGTTATATCATCTAGGTAAATCACCACAAACTTATCTTTTTCCCCGATGAAGGCTATGTCCATGGCTCGCTGAAACGTTGCCCCTGCGTTCATCAATCCAAAGGGCATCTTGGCATACATGAATGTCCCCCAAGGAGTGATGAAGGCTGTCTTCTCTCTGTCTTCAGGCATGACCGATATCTGATTATAGCTAGAAAAGCCATCAATCATAGATATCCTAGATGCACCAGTGACCCTCTGTAATATATGTTCCATGTTGGGCAGGGGGTAATTGTCCTTCCTTGAACTCCTGTTCAGGTTCCTGAAATCGACACAGACTCTGATTTCTCCGCTCTTCTTTCTTATTGGGACCAGATTGGCTACCCAGCTAGAGTATCTCAAGGGGACTATGATTTGGGCATCCAACAGCTTTTTTACCTCTCTCTCCATGACAGGTAGCAACGTAGGATTTATCTGTCTCAGCTTTTGCTTGAAAGGTCTAGCCTCCTCTTTCAGCGGGATCTTGTGCTCAATGACTGACGTGTCGTATGTCTTGAGGTCTCCGTAGGTCCACGCGAACATGTCAGCAAACTCCCTCAGCAAATCAGTATATTCGATCTTCTGCTCCTCAGTCAAACCTTTTGACAGTTTGACAAACTTGGGCTCCTCCGATGTGCCTATGTTGCATTCGGTCGTATCAGCATCATCACCTGAAATCCTGCCCTTTACCGCCACATCATTCCCATAGAACAACCTTTCTAACGGGATCAGACCTTTTGGTATACGATTGCTCGACAGTTGAATAATCTGGTGGCTGACAATTTCATTTAACAACTTCCCAGGGTGGTGATCGGGTTCCTCGTCAGGGTCCTCATCTATATGCGATGCAGAGAAGTCATCGATGGACTGGAGGAATTTTTCAATCTCCTGATCATCTTCAAATACCTTCCAATGTTTGACATTGTCTGATACATAGGGTCTGTATCTTATTTCCACCTCTGTTCTGTCAGCGGGCAGCGCAGGAGCTTCGAACAAACTAGTTGAGAAGGCTTGAAAGTCGGCTGGAGAATTTTCTTCCCTTGGAATGAAAGAGATGTTAAAATCAAGGAAGAAACTGTCAATAAGATCCCATACCTCGTTCCTGTAATTCTTGAGGCGAGGGTGCTTGGTCTGATAGACGTTTTTGACCTGCTGGACAATTAATTCTACATCCCCGAACACAACCATCTTCGTGATTCCCATTTCTTTTGCAGCCCTCAATCCCAGAACCAGAGCTTCATATTCTGCCACATTGTTGGTGACTTCAAATTCCAGCTTGTATGACAGAGATATGGTTTCCTGAGAAGGAGATTTGAATACTACCCCGGCACCTGCACCTATACTGGAAGAAGATCCATCAAAGAACATCTTCCAAACAGAGGTGGTTGGAGAGGGCATCCCCTGATTAAGACTGAGCTGCTTTTTGATCTGTAAAGGGGTCTCAGGCTCATCAGTGACCTGCAACAAGCTGGATCCTAAGTCAGTGTCCAAGGCATAGATGGGATGATTAGTGGGATTTTTTTCATCACTGACTATGTAGGCTAGCTGTGCTTCTCTGTATAATCTCCTATGTTCCCCCCCAAAGACTGGAATAGTGGCATACGTGAGATCCATCTGTAACGTCCCTCCGAGTCTCTTAATCCAAGATCTTGACAACAACATGCCAAACTTGGGGGGAACGTCAGCTACCACTATATCCATGACCATACTTTTCATGGGCAGCTGAAACAGGGAAACTACTAGGTCCTTAATAACTCCCAAACATTGTACCCTCCTAGAGTCGAAGGAATAGAGGTCATGATAGGCTCTGGTGACTTCTAATCCTAGCTCTTCCATGACGGCTTTAGGCATGAGGTTGTGGGAGGCCCCTGAATCCATTAGGCAATTATGTAGCACTTTGTCATGTATGTTCAGGGAGGTGTAGAAAGGAGGGGATGAATCGTCCCTGTCTTCTACCATGGGACCTAAGACCACTGCAGGCCTTTCATCTTGGAGGCTTATAAAGTCTGTGGAAGGGCTAGAGGCTTCAGATTTTAACAGGTCGGAGAAGCGTTTTTTGAATTCCCCATGTTTGATTAACTCAGTGAGGGGCACGGGAATTCTAATCTTTTGAATTTCATGCTCGAAATTAAAGGGGGGTGTAAGCTTTGGAATTTCTCTAATCTCAGGAGCATGATTTTGAATAATAGGGGAGAAAGGCTGGGCCTTCTTACCTCTGTGGTTGTCAACTATCTTTTCAACAGACTTCTCTGCTCTAGTGGATGACTCAGGAACATCAGGTGCTGCTACCTTCTTGTTAGACCTCAGGTTGTACCTGCCTCGGCCACCGCCAGCTTTGTCTCCCTTGCTCAATTCATTTAGCTCACTGTTCATAAGGGATTCTTCATATGCTGACTGAGTCAGATGGGGGAAAGGAGGAGTGACTTCTACATAAAGGATTTTAGGCTCAGGCTCATCTGTTTCTCTTTCTTCTTCATCATCCACAAAATTGTTCTGGAAGGGAGTCTGAATCCTTTGGTCATCTCTGTCCCTTTCTTTCTCTTTATGCATTGCTGGAGGAGAAAAATTGTTTGGTCTCCTGAAACCTCCTCTGTTCTCGGTATTCTGAAAGCCTTTGTTCGCTTGTTTCCTTTCCATCTTTATCCTCTCCATCTCTTCTTTCAGAACGTTTACCAGCTGGGTCAGCTCATTTACTTGAGAGTGGGGCAATGATGGGCCGGAGATGTTGGAGCCAGAAACCGAGGCTTTTGGTTTTCCCTTTCTTCTGTCGGTGTCAGCCCTGGTCCTCAATCTGTCAGCTGCTAACATCTTAGATTCCACTTCTATAGCTGCATCTTGCATCTGAGCTAAAGAAGTGGCTCTTCTTTCTCTTAATACGAGACAGAAATCAGGGTCAAATGCACTAGCATATGAAATTTGAGCAGAGGCTTCTGAAGGCTTTATCTCTGCAGGAATCTTGTTATACATCTTATTGAACCTTTTGGAGAATTCAGAGACAGATTCTCCTTCCTACTTCTTCAGGGACCCAAACTTTGTCATGTGATAAATGTAATCTTTTCTATCTCCCCATTGCCTCAGGAAAACGTTATCCAGGGCTTCAATACCAGCAATAGATCCAGGGGCCAGTCCTCTGAACCACTTTCTAACCTCACCATCTAAGCTCTGGACAAAGACTCTCATCCAGAGATCCTCATTTTCAATATTGAGTTTGTCTGCATAACTATAAAAAACAGCCAAGTTTTCTTCAGCAGTTAGGTCTCCCTCCCCAGTGAACTTGGGCATATACTTCAAGTAGTCTCTAGCAGGGAGAGGATTCATAGGATGAGGCAGGACCAAAGGAGTGTATCTAGCATCGACTATAGCATCCATTCTGTTTTGTGGGGGATTAGCACCAGCCATAGGGACGTTGAGTGGAGGAGAACTCGGAGGAGATGGAGTGTGAACAGGTGAGGCGGGAAAAGAGGTCCTCACAGGAGATGACGGGGAAAGCGGAGAGAAGTCCAGGGGACCTGAGTGTACAGGTGTTTCTCTCTGCGCAGCAGTAGTAATCAAAGGAGGAGTAGTGAAACCTCCTGAGGGGGGAGTGACAAGGATCTTTCCCTCTGATACTAGACCAGGAGGAGAAAACTCAGCAGGAACACTCCCGAAGTTCAGAAAACGGGAAACCTCAGAGGAAGTACGACTAGGAAGCTGAGAATAAGAAAATGGAGTTTTCACAGAAGGGGATGGCGTATTACCTTTTTCAGCGACTGAAACTTCTTTTGCAGAGCTCTTTCCCTTTCTGCGCACTACTTCCAAGTCTGCTTCTGGTGTGGCTAAAGGCAAGTGTGGATTAGACCTCGTGTGTCTACCTCTCGAAGCCACAGTTGATAGAATAGGTTCTCCCCAGCGGAGTCGTCACAGTGGAGTCGACA
Source organism: Picea mariana (assembly GCA_032191745.1). NCBI lineage: Eukaryota > Viridiplantae > Streptophyta > Pinopsida > Pinales > Pinaceae > Picea > Picea mariana. Next base: position 25,814 of record JASDQU010237677.1, on the reverse strand, counting down.
GGTGCACAGTAGCAATCTTCGAGTTCTGATATCTGATGCACCTTCAGAAATCAGTTGATCTTTGTCGTTCAATCCCAGGGAATATATTCAACATCGTCCCCGACAACGGCGCCAGAAATGTTGGCGGCCGGAAGTCACTCCTGGATTGCTAGCAGGAGCAGAGCCCGACGCCCATCAGTTCAATGTCACGATTTGTTTAAAGGGTGATCAAATGGGAGGAAACTCGAAACAGCATCGTATCAACTCAGAAACTAGACCGGGCATGCGTGAACGAATGAGGTCTTGATAAACTCCAAACAGTGAGTCGTAGTAAAGGGTGAGTAGATGGAAGACTTACGCAAGGAGAGTGCAAGGTCTATCACAGACATCCGGTTTGTAACAGACTGAGGAAGAATGCATTCAAACATGAAATCCTTTCATATTCAAATACAAATACAAATACCAGAGGGCACAACAACATCACAACAAATCCTTTCTTGTAACAAGATGTTCAACTGTGAATCCTCAAGCATGAGACGAAGAAAAGATGTAAAAAGAAGAACTGTTTGTTATAAACTAAGAAATCTCAAACAGAGAGGCATAACCAGGAAACCAGAGTATTTGTTGAAACTTCACAGTCGGGAGCTTAGCTCTACCATCGATAGATACAAAAATGGCAAAAATGCCTACATATACTCAGAACGATAACAACAGCGGAACCAAGAAAATGCATTGAAAGCTTTGCGTCTGCATGGATTCTAACAATCAAAATCTGAAAGATCGTGCAACTTATGTCAGACACAATCTTAATTATTTGACAGTTCCAACGGCGAATCGACGTGCCTTAAATTCATGGTGGTGCTTTCCCATTAAGGCGGAGGCGATATCTAACCACCACCAACTGCTTCAATAACTGCTTCTTGGGATTAAGAACGGCCCGACCAACTCAACATTTCGGGATATGGAAGACCTCTCACGTTGCCACCTGGAATAACTGAATAGTGGGGGGATGGGCGTGGAGGCCAGCGCGGAGGATGAGTGCACAACAGGAATGGTGGTGCCGGGTTATAGGGCGCGGAAGGAATGACGGAAGATGATTCATGGAGGAAGACATCAGGTATAGGGGAAGAAGACGGGAGAAACGAACTTGCCTTCGGGTGAGAGGATGATGTGGAAAGGAATGGGACATGTGGCAAACAGTGGGTGGATAATGAGAAGAGAGAGAACCACGTGGACTGAGGAAGGGAGGTGGGTGGAGAACACATGACAGCACGGAAAAAGCGGAAGGGGGGATTCCATGAAGGAAGATGGGCCCACTTCTGGTTAAATACAGGGCGGATGAGAATGGCAGGACTGCACGAGCGCTGCTGGTCTAGGCACCTTGATTGTAGCCATCGAAAAGATGCATATGGGATTTCGGACCCCCCCCCCCTCCCACTTAAAGGTAGAAAGGACAGGGGGGTCCGGAATCCAACGCGCTCCGTTGATCCGGGCGCGCGGTTCTCGTCCATTCATACTTGATTCTTGTTTAATAACAGGCGCATTCACACCAAAAACTTAGGACAAATGGGTTTTTAACCCCTTCTCTTGCATTCTATCCTTCTTGACGAGAAATATCGCTAACAGAACCAATAGCCAACCAAGATAATATATCTCTCTCCAAGGCTAGTGTACCAAGCAAAGAGTCCAAACCATAACCAAAAGCCAAAATCCTAGGTGCAGTAGCTATGGTTGCACTCCCTCTCCAAAACTTGTGCACCCCTAGTCTGAGTGCGCTATGAGAGAGTGAATGAACAAATGAGTTCAAGTTCCTTCTTATTTATAGTACTCTTTGTCACCTGTCCAGACCAACTTCTTTTAGAGGTTAACACTTGAATATTAATTCTTTTATTGAGCCGACATGTCTTCTAGGGTTTCTACACATCTGTTTAGGGTTTTTCTTGCTTTTCGAAATATTCTAGTTTCGTCAAAGGTTACACGTAGAGGTTAATACCTCCCACAACTACCATAATATCAACACTCCCTCTTAGCTAGGTAGGTATTAAAGGCAATGGTCTTGAGCACAAACATACCATTTAATTGGTAGCATCATCATAGCCACACATGCTATCTCATGATCACGTAGATAAACTCACGAGCAACATCACCACTATTAGTATCATTTGATAGCATCAACTGCATTATCTCTCGAAGCCATACTCCATCTGAGTAATCGATTATGATGCTAAATAAGTCACTCACTTAGCAGAGTGATACAAGGACCATTCTTCTAACTTGGACATATGTCCTAGAAGAATCACTGTCCCAACAGATGTTGAAATCCACACCATGGGCTATAAAGACCATTCCTACAAGAATGTTAGTCTCGAACTATCTTATAAACTGGTCATATGTACCATAGAGATCCATCTCTACCTATATGCCTTAGAAAATATTGGTCCCGTATCAACCACCCTAATCGGAACGTCAAGTCCTTAGGGGGAAGACTATTCAACCTGATCGGGCCAATAATTGTGCCTCAGGAGAATATCGGTCCTAAACCAATTTCCTAATCGAGCCACAACCTGTGCCTTAGAAAAATACCAGTCCATGATGCGACAACAATCTATCAACCTGGACCATTCTCCACAGGGAGAATGTCTGTCCACCAACACATTGACTATCCATATAATTTTGAATCATCTCCAACAGTAGTGGTAGTCTCCATGGCAATAAGATAATAGCATGCAACTGCTACAACGCCATCCAATAGAACACAATTGTGTCTATCCATAGTAGTACACAACTGTTGACGATAAAAATCGCAACGAAGTTTTTTGCCCGCAAAGTGTTGCTAAAGCCTATTATTTTAAAGCTAAATAATACTAGTAGGTGGGACCTCCTTGTAGATTGGAGATCAGATTTGGTTCTTATTTGATGTTATGCTACTGTTCGACACTACTTACACGGTTGATGATATCTTGTTTTTATTGGATGATGGATTAGGTGTGTTATGTGTTTTTTTTTGCTGCTCCAGGCTCAAGTTTTATGCTACAACGACCTATGATATTCATGGTTACCATTGTTGTCTATTCTTGGATCTATTACTTGTGACACCTGCAACATGTACATGTTAGTAACAACAAAGAAGGGAAATTAAAAGGAGATAAAGCAATGTAAACAAAAATGCAAGAGGAAGAAACTATTCTATACTAACATACTACACTATATGCATTAAAATGATCGTGGTGAATCCTAGCTAACATATGATAGCCATGCGATTTATTGAGTTACATGGAAACATAGTTGACATGCATTACTGTATAGTTGGAAATGGTAATATGTGATGTGGGTGGCGCTCTTGGAAATTAAGGGGTGTTGGTTTCAATGCATGGTTCAATTTGATGAATTAATGGATTAGTGGTTGGCGCATACTAGGGAATTGAATGAGTTTGATCATGGAGGTGATGTGCATTTACTGCACGTCACTCCTACTTCTTCCACTGGCCGCCACCCTAGTCGGGCTATTGTTCAATTGAGTTTTGCTGTGGTTAGGCTCTGACTTTCAAGCAGAGGGAGAATTGCTCGGCCAACTCGTGTTTTAAGGTGTTTTTGATTACAGGTATGCTTTTTTTTTTCCATACATGAGTTTGCTTTGGTTATGAAATAAATATTGGCTCGGATGTATTGGTTTGTGTTTTCCTTAAGTATGGCAACTGTGTGAAATTGTGATTTTTTTGGAATGAATCGTTGATGGCTTTCTCTGCAATAATGTTTGAAGTCACAGTGTTCTTGGTCGTCCTGAGTGTTAGAAGTCATAAAGGCTCTCTGTCATCCTTGCTGGTTTTAGTTGGAGGGTTTCGTTTGGTCTTGATTGGCCGACGGCTTTCACACATTTGTATCACCATACCCAGTCTTTGGCTTTTATGGAGTTTAATGGGTTGGAAGCGCTTTGTGTCACTGCGCATTGTTCACTTGGGTGTTGGGTTGTTCATGCTACTAATGGTCACGCAATAGGTTATATTGCTTCATCTTGGCTCTATTTTCACCTCCGCGTTGTAGTTGGTTGGTCGGAAGAGCCACGAGGGCTATACCCTACGTGTGCTAATATCATTACAAGGTGAAAATGGAGCCTTGCTCCTCTGTTCATAGCCTCCCCTGTCACGGGATATGTCACCCTGTCCACGAAGTGAATTGTGGTTTTCTTTGTGTGTGCACCGTTGGTCTTGGAGGTTTTCATCATTGAAAGGAGTCAACTCTAGCCTCCCTGTGTGGGTCCACAGAGCAAACCCTTGACTCCCAAAGTTCGAGGGTTGATAGAGAAAACCGTTGTGGCTTGTCGGGTATACTATTGGTTGTCATGGATTGGTGTGTATTGTCAACATAATTGATTACTGGCTCACCCATTGATTATCTGTCAATGGTGTTGGTTTAGGTATCTAGTTACTACATTGTTATTTTAATTGAATGGATAAGCTTAGCATGGTTAATTGGATAAATCAAATACACAATCGTTGTCCTTGTGTTTAATGAATTGATAACCCAACACTATTTTTAATTGAGTAAGTCACATCATCGCTTCATGTTGATGCGTGGGTATGTGTGGCGTTCCTACAACATGTTAGGTTTGGTTGTTGATTATTATGACAAAGTGTTTAATTGCCATGGGAGCATTGCAATCGTGGGTTTATGGTATGGCCATCCAATGTGTATGATATGGATATTTTTTTGGTTGTGCCCTCAGAGATAATCACAGAGTTTTAAAACATGGCTTGGTTGCGATTTGATTATTTGCGTTATGAAATCGTGTAAGTTGTTGCTGCCTCGTTGTGTTGGATGGATAGCCCAACATTTTGAATGTTTAGAGTCAAAAAATTTGGACCTGTACAGTCACAGAAATGCGATTGCATTTTGTCGAATGGTTGTGTATTTCACAACATAGCGTGAGTTGAAGTGGTGATTGTTATCTGTGTGTTAAATGACAACTTAGGATCTTTGCAGGTTAAATATGGATCATTGTGTTGACTGTCCACTACGGGTGCTGTGACAATATAACATCATTACGATTTAATTTTTTAATAAGTTAAAAGACAGAATCGAGCACGGTTTTTATGTCTGTATTTATTGGCAATGGTTGATGAGTTGGCGTTGAACAGAGCGGAAGTAATTGACTGTGTATTCATTTGGAAATTGCTTAAAATGTTAAATGGATAAATGAGAAAAGTAGAGCTCTTCTACAGGTTGTTGTGGAATGCATACTGTCTTTTTTGATGACAATGTGTTAAATATTTGATTACGAACAATGAGCAAGTTGATGCACATAATTGTTTGAACTTACACAGTGGTTGTTTTTTGGGGTCACAATGGTCTTTTGGTTGGTGTAATTTCTTTTATAGAATGGTTTTATGGATTACTTAATTAATTTTACGAACAATACCCGCTCTCTTTCCCCACCATTATTTCTCTTTTCACTAATTAAAACCCCATCGCCTTCCCATATTCATTTTTCACTCCTTGTTCTAAAATTTAATTATAGTTAAGAAGAATTTTGTAATAAAGCAGTTTGGAGTCATAGTTTCTTGGTTGGATCACAGTGATATTTTCTTTGGTTTGCGTTATAGTTGATTGTTGGTATCTTTGAGCAGTAATCATGTTTTGTCTCCCCCTCATTTTATCATTTTTCGCTCAATACAAACCCCTCGCATATCCCAGAACCTTTTGTTCACCCCCTGCTCATCGATAACGGTTAAACAATTCATATGGATTGGATTGCATGAGTATAATATGATGCTGAGCCAAAATCTATTTCATATTTTTAAAAGAGTTGTCATGTATGGTTGTTAAATGATCTATTTTATAATCAATTGTGCCTACAGGGATGAGTTATTCAAATAAAAGGCTGAAAACCGGGGCCCACTATGCCCCCGACAAAGGAAAAGTCGCTACCGCCCCTTTCGCATCTTCAAATAATTATGATAAATCCGTGTCCTCCCACATGCATTGGAAGGACGATTGCTCTCATATGATCAACAAGATGAGGCTTAAGGATTCCACATAGCCTAAGGCAGGTTCAGAAGGACTAAAAGATGATAGCATCAACAAGGGAAAGATTGCCTCACAAACTGGAAAATATGAATTTTAAGTTGTTTTATTGTTGATGACAGTTGAATATAATTTTTCGTATGGCATGCTTTTGAATATGTTGGTATTATATTTTGGAAATAATTGCAGATATTATTGAGATAAATTGTCAAATGTAAATATGATGATGGGAGTCACAAGGAGGGGTGTTTTGCTTAATTAACTAGTATGTTATGATTGTTAAGAGCTAAAGGGAGTCACAAGGGGTCCCACCTACTAGCTATTATTTATTCACAACCCTTATTATGATTATGACTTTTCCCCCTAACTAAAAAGTTTGTTGAGTCTTTTAATTAACTTAACTAATGATGTGGTTCAACTACTTCAATCAACTCTAATTTGCTTAAAGGCAAAAGGAAATGGAGGAACAAGAAGAGGATAAAAGGAGAATTATACTAAGGTTTGCTCTTTGAGTTTATGTTGAGATAGTTCAGTTTTCATTCATTCCTTAATTTATGCCAAGCCTAATTCTTTTTTATGATAGCACAGTTTTATTGTAGACAATAAGATTCAGGGATGAATTACATCATTCAGACACTTGTTTTTCAGAGGTGTTGATCTATCTTTGATAGTCTGAGTAGAGTTGTCTGTTTGTGAATTGGTTTTCATGACTGACAAAGACTATTGTGCAGAGTCGAGTGGGCAAAAATCTATGGCAAGTGAATCTAGCTTTTAGAGTTCAGTTTTTGATTTTCTGTCAGAGGTCCTTTTGTATGTTCCATCGGGGATGTCTAAGTTTGACTTTGGTCCTAAATTTCTGCGTGAAATTTTGTAAAGAGAGTGACTCTTTGGTGAATTGGAATGAAATAAATGATTTCTTTATGTCTCATCTGTCTTGATTATCATCTTGGTGTATTTACTTTTGTATCTACATTTATTTCAGCAACTGTTATATTCAAAAAATCATATAAAAAGTGAATTTCCAGCTAGCTTTTTAATTATAAAAGACTAACATAAGCATGTGTAATTAATACTTGTGAGTTAGGTTGTTATTTTTGTTGGCTATAAACATAAGGTGATATTCTTGTCTATTTTACCTTAGTCAAGCAGAATCTGAAAATGTTTGAGTAAGATCATTTCATATCTTTTCCCCAACATTTATTTGGCGACCATACTGGGGAGATCTTCGATATCTCTCTGGTTAAATTTTATACTCGATTTTCATCGATACATCTATTTTTCTGATATTGATTCTTTGACGGTTTTATTTCTTAATGACTATGCTTGTTGCAAGACAACCCAATATTGAGCCCGGTCTTCAAGATCATACCAGCATTGCTTTGAATCCGTTTAATACCATTTTAGACATTTCCAATACCCGTGCTGAGCTTAACCATTCATGGGCAGCCATTGAGCGAGATATTAGTGCCCAAGAACGATTGGAAGCTAGACGTAGACAACGCAAAAATCAGCAGTAACCTTTTTGTTTCTTCGATTTTGGCCTTTCTTTCATGTCCTTAGACTATTGCGCTTCTAGAAGAAGAAGAGGCTTGTCACCTAAAATCAATCCTATTGCTGAAATAGGAAGAAGGAACGTTGTGTTATCTGCCCAACAAGGTGCTCTAAGGAGAACCTTGTCTGATTCATCGTGTTCGTCTTTCTTTCCCTCATCTAAAATACACAACATGACATCTAGTGGTGGCTCTGGTGGCACTGGAAGTGCTCCATCTTCTCAATCTTCATCGTCATCAATGATTGGTAGCTTATATAGCCACCACATCCCTGTCCAATCTACCACAAATCTCACCAAAGTCATTAAAAAGTATGGGCTTTTCAGTTCGAAGAAGACGCCACAACCACACTGTGGCATGTGTCCTCTCCTCAACCTAGCAGCTGCTACTTGTACACTTCCTAAATTTAAAGAGCATCTTCTTAGGTTTTCAGAAAATAACAATGTCACTACAAACGAACACCTAGTGGCATTTTCTAATGCTTGTCATAACATAGGGGCCAATGACAAGGATACTTGCATGTGCTTATTCGTAAATTCCTTGGAAGGAAAGCCTGCGGTCGACTTCTTTGACCTTCCTCCTAAGATTTTGTCTACTTGGGAGGAGTTAATTTATTGGTTCAGATCCACTTATGGGCAATCCAAAAGCCCAGTCGAGAAGTTAAGTGAATACAATAACATTACCTATAAGGATGGTGAGACCATCAAGTCCTTCAACTTGCGTTTCACCAAGTTATATAACCAAATCCCCAAACTCATTCGACCTTAGAACCAAGCCACTTTCATGCATTACTATAATGCATTACCTTCCCCCTACTGCCATAGGCTTGAGGAAAAATCCATTGATAATCTCGGTTCCGCTCTGCATGCTTGTTCGGAGTATGGAGAACAACTTGAAAGAACTGGTCTCCCCTAGGGAGAATCAGTTAGACAGACAGACATGTCCACCCTTTTACAACTTGTACAAGACATGAACAATCGTATGATAGCGTATGAGCAGAAATGAACTGTTTGCCTTCTCACCCCTGGAGCTTCATCCTCTTCTGCGCCTCCCTTTAGAAATTCGGTTGAAAATAATTTTCAACCTAGAGCTATCTTTCCTCGAAGTTTGTTGTGGGGTATTCTACCCTACGGAATAATAAGCTAGGGCTCTAAACTTATACGCAGATCATGACCCTCAAGACTTAACTTTTAACCTTCTACCCAAATTTGAAACCCCGATTTTCACATGCACACAAAAGAAGAA
>JASDQU010237677.1:6239-16919 GCA_032191745.1 Picea mariana | reverse complement strand
AGACAGGTAATCGATATGCCAATAAGAAATTACTCAATCATCTTAGGAACAGATTGGCAAGCATTAACGGGTGGATACCTGTCACTCGACGAAACACATTTATCCATTCCTAGGAACGAAAAAAACATTATAGTCCTTAGAGAAGGAAGGATATCACCTTACATAGAGAGTGTCCCACAACCTAACGTAAACTACATCGAAGAGGACCTAGGAGTGTATTCCATCTTTTCTGAGGAGGATAACATTCCCATAGAACAAATCGATTTAGATGATGGCATGTGGCACATTCACTTTGATGGTTCATGCTCTAATGAAGGTAACAGAGATGGCATTATCTTGATTTCTCCTATAGGAAAAATCCATAACTTTTCTTAACGGTTGGAGTTTTCTTGTACTAACAATGTCACTGAGTTCATGCTCTAATGAAGGTAACAGAGCTAGCATTATCTTGATTTATCCTATAGGAAAAATACATAACTTTTCTTACCGATTGGAGTTCACTTGTACTAACAATGTCACTGAATTCGAAGCCTTGTTATTAGGCATTGAGAAATTCTATAATCTTGGCTATGGTCACCTTTCAGTTTTTGTGGATTCTAATCTTGTTGTGAATCTTGTACGTAAAATTTACTCGCCTGGCAACAAGTTGATGAAACGATACACCCAAACTGTTTGGGCGTTTATCTCGAACCTTTTATCTTTCAACATCACTCATGTTAAGAGGGAGTTAAACTCAATGGTTGATCGGTTAGCTATTTTTGCAGCCTCTCCAAATCGACAACTTCTGCCACACAGACCTGATTGTACCTTCCAATCTCTGTATCGTCCACATATTCCGAACAATATAGAATCTTGGCAGGTCTTCCCTAACGATGAGATCATTTGTGCTTTTATCCAAAATGAACCTTTTAAGCATCAAGATATTATATCCATAGAATATAACAAGATTCCTAAAGGCTTGACTCCTCTAGAGAGTTCATTTTCTTCGAGTAATGTAGGCAACAAGGAGGAATAGAAAGAAGAGGAATCGAAAAGGAAGGTTGGTGAAACCATCTCCTTGAACATTGGGACACCCGAGACTCCAAAGAATGTTAAAATAGGTGCCAAATGTTCATATGAAGAGAAAGTGAATTTTTCCAAGCTGCTTGGTGAATTTCAAGATGTTTTTGCTTGGTCTTATGAGGATCTTCGTGGTTTTGATCATGGTCTTATACAACATACCATCCCCATTCAGGAAGACATAAAACCAGTCAGGAAGAAACAAAGACCTATCAACCCTGCGCTAGAAACAACTATTCGAAAGGAGTTGGAAAAACTCTGAAGGCTAGAATCGTCTTTCCGGTCAAGTATTCTGAATGTGTTTCAAATCTGGTTCCTGTTCGGAAAACAACTGGTCAGATCAGATTGTGCGTTGATTTTTGTGCATTAAATAGAGCTAGTATAAAAGATCACTTCCCTCTCCCTAACATGGAAATGATTTTGCAACAAGTGGCAAGGTCACAAATGATGTCCTTACTTGACGGGTTTTCCGGTTACAGTCAAATCAAGGTAAAAATGGCAGATAAATATAAAACCACCTTTATTACTCATTGGGGCACCTTTGCTTATGAACATATTCCTTTTGGATTATCTAATGCAAGTGCCACCTTTTAAAGAGCTATGCAAATAGCTTTTGATGATTTGATCGGTAAGATCATTTAGATCTACCTTGATGACTTAACAGTATACTCTAAAATACGATCAGATCATTTTGGTCATCTGAGGAAAGTTCTCATGCGATGTAGGAAATTTGGCATTTCTCTAAATCCTTCCAAGTCCATTTTTGGCGTTATCGAGGGCAAGCTCCTTGGGCACATCATCTCCAATTCAGGAATAAGCATTGATAGTGAAAGGATTGCTGCTATCCTTAATCTTCCTGCTGCCACTTCCAAGAAAGAAGTTCAAGCTTTTATGGGGGTTATTAACTTTGTCCGTAGGTTTGTTCCAGATTTTGATGTGATGGTCAAGCCAATTCATAATCTGCTTAAGCAAGATCATTCTTTTTCTTGGACAGATGATGTCGAAAATTCTTTTGAAGGGATTAAGAAAGCAATCAGTTCCGCACCGGTTTTGGCGAAGCCAAATTTTGAGAAGGAATTCACGATATATAATAATGCCACCGAGGATGCATTTTTTTCCGTCCTCATGCAAAATGATGACCGAGGAAACAAAAAACCAGTGGCTTAGATGAGTCAAAGTTTGTCTGATGGCGAATTTAAATATTCTTTTATTGAGAAACATGCTTTCACTCTTGTTAAGGCTGTTGGAAAGTTTTTCCACTACATCTTAGGTAAGCATACGTTGGTAAAGGTCCATTTACCTGCTGTCAAGTTTTTGCTCTCACGGACTTATCTTTTAGGAAGGCTTGCACATTGGCTTGCCAAGATCCAGGAGCATGATTTAAATATCGTGACTGTCGATATTGTGGTAGCTGCGGGAGGTATTTACCTCCACGTGTAAACCTGGCGAAAATATAATGTTCTGGGAAGCAAAAATAAACACTAATGAGTTGGATAATAACCCCAGAAGACAAGTTAGCTCAAGAGGATAATTTGTATTAGGTTATTAGCCTCAAAGAGAAGAATTCGGCCAGAAGAAAGAATATACACTGAATTAATAGGTACCCAGAATGAGAAGTCGGCCCAGGCAGTTAGCTAGAATTAGTATAAATACATGAGGCCAGTCTTCATTCTGGCAGGCATTCTCAGAACTGCAGAAATAACACTTGTACGCACTGCAGTTGCCCAGTTGTGCGCAAGTTTGGAGAAGAGCTACCGTTGCAGCTACTGCAGCTAACAGATTTCAATTTTGGTTTGGACTATCTCTTGGTTATGGTTTGGACTATCTGATCAGCTCTTTTTTGGTGTGCTATCCTTGGAGAAAGGTGCACTACCCTTTGTTTGGCTATATAGCCTAGGGTTTGCTTCCAGAATGATTCTCTGTCAAGGTTAAGGTGCTCGGAGGGTGGCTTCGGCCTATGGTTGGGTGGAAATAGTGATATTGTCAATGGTAAAACAAGCACATCCATTCATATTCTAATAGGTTATGGGCCCACACCTCCTTCATTCAATCTAACCACTGGAAGGAAGCATAGCCATAAGGATATTGAGCTCGTTGAAGAACTGCCACTAGGGTTTCTAGCAAGAGCAGTCACCAAAGCACTGCTGCTAGGGTTACTAGCAGGTGCAGTTGCAGAAACCCTAATCCTCTCATTGAGGCACCTTAAGTGAAGGGATTGACCTAATTTTTGGATAGACCAGTGCACCCTAGCCTAGCGCATCTCCTAGTATTCTCAACAAGCCAAGACACCAAGTTTGAGTTTTTGGTCAAATCTAGAGTTGACCAAGTCAAAGCAGCCATGACTTACTCTATGAAGTCAGAAAACAAGTTAGATGGAGCTTCTAAATTCAAAGCGTGGAAGACAAGGATTGACCTCATTCTTGCCAAGAATAAAGTGATGGATATCGTGAAAGGAAAGATAATAAAACCAGAGTTTGAAGAAGGAAAAGATAAGGAATTACAGAACATTGCAGTTATGGAGAAGTTCAAAGACGATGACATCAATGCCATGAGTATCATAGTGGACTCTATAAAAGACCACTTGATACCCTACATCTCCCATCTTGACTCATCGAAGAAGATGTATGATGCCCTAACAAACCTCTTCTCATTCAGAAACATTGGACAAGTAATGAGTTTGAAGAATGAGCTCTATGACATGAAGATGAATGATGATGATAGCATAACATCATACTTTGTGAGAATATCTCAGTTAAGAGATCAACTACAAGCTATTGAAGGGATCATTTCAGAAAAGGAATTGGTAAAAATAGTACTCAATGGTCTTCCCAAGGCGTGGGATGCATTTGCCGCAAGCATGAACACACGGAAGGAGTATCTTACATTTGAAGAACTTTGGACTTGCCGTGCTCAAGAAGAATCAAGGATCAGTGAAAAAGAGAATCCCGAAAAGAAGTACGATGATCAAGCCTTCAAAACAAGGTTCAAGGATTTCAGGAACAAAAGGAAGTTTGGTTCGAGGAAGAAAACAAATCAAGATAAAGATATGTCAAGGATACAATGCTTCAATTGTCAAAAATATGGTCACTACAAGAATCATTGTTCCAAGCTAAAGAAAAGGAAGGAGACACATGAAGCATCAGTTGTCAAAGAAAAGGAACCTTCAAAGAAGACCAAGCAGAATAAAACATACTTCTTCCTCTAAAGACAAGATAACAATACTCTTCTTAACTGTTGTACATATCTTGTTTGCATAGTCTCTGTACATATCTTGCATATCTATTTTCCTAGAAGATAATATGTTCCAAGAGAAACTTATCGATGGAAGAACAACAAGATAAGGATTGCTATCACTATGACTACAAGTAAGACAATACACATGAAAGGATGAAGTACATCAACAACCCCTGATAACAATTCATGTGGAAGTTATTGCATAAGTAACCACTGCAAGATAAGCCGAAATCATAATCAATCTTGAAGAAACCTGGAAGAAGTAAAGACAGAAAGAAGTCAGCAATCAAGAAGAAATTGGAGAAAGACTTAGGACACCTTGCAGAAGGCAATAAGGATGTAGATGAAAGCGTGGACTCTGTTAGATGGAGGGAGCCGATCATATAAAGAAGAGCATGTATTCATACATGAAGCAAGGATCAGAAGGAAACTAATCCTATGATCCATTGAAGATGATGAAGTATACATCCATGGTAGCAGCCATAAAAAAGCAGTACATGTTCAGTTCGACCTTAGAAGAACTCTTTTTCGAAGAGAAGCCTTAAAGTATCCCTGGTTGTCCATCCACATCCATGATACTATGATGAAAGAAAGAAGTGGAATCTTTAGGGCATGGAATCTATAAGAAACTCCATGGACCCAAGATCTAAAGAAAAACACGAGGAAGAACATGAAGATTCCAAGAAAGAAAGAGAAGCCAGAACAACCAGCCATTGTATCGAGAATCACAAGATTACCAGCCTGATATGAACTCACTAAAAGCAATCAAGCAGAGGAACTGAAAGTTGTGATAAAGAACAATGTATAAAAGCATTGCGAGATCCAGAACTAGATGTTCTCCCAGATGGAGGGAGGAGACTGTGATGATTGTTTGTTCCAGTAAACCATACATACCTCTACATGAACCATCATATCATCCGCAATTGTCCATGGGTTGAAGTTTACATCAGATGAATGCAAAGACTGTTCTCCAGAACAATTGAACAAAGAGCATATGAAGAGAAACCTCAAAGGCCTTGAGGTATACTGGAAAGAGATCCATGTATGGAAGATGAAAGAAGAAAACTTGGTGGATAAACCTCCAATGCACAACAAAAGCGTGGTGAAGACTTTCTATAACAAGGATATTGTATCAGAATGGTTACTCTGAAGCTCAAAATGATGGATTGCCAATCCATGACAAAGATCTCATAATGACCAAAGAAGTGCCACATGGATATGTTCCAGTTTGAGCCTTGCCACGATGTTATGAGCTAGCAGAGAACACAAGATGAATTCAATAATGATATACTACATTGATCAGAGCTATATGAAGCCTTCAGAGAAAACCAGTGTTCTAGAAATACCGAAGTATAATTGAGATCAAGAATTACATTCTCCATGATGAAGTCCAGAAAAGAGAAAGTGGTTCTCCAATATATATCTCCACAGATGAGAAGATAATCAGACATTTTGGTAAAGCCTTTGTCCAATATAAAAAGAGTTTGCGTGCTCAAGATGGAGCTCGTGGAGATGACTTCCTTATTGAAAAATAAAGAGATGACTCCCAGGCTGGGAGGGAGAACTGATGTGTTATTGACTTATGGACAATCATTTTTCAGTTCGAAAAATGGTCCAGGATGAGCAGTTCCTTTCCAGTTTCAGAATGTGGTTTGAGATTTATGACGAGCGAACATTGTCCAGTTCAGAAAATGGTCCAGATCGAAGGTTCATTTTCATAATGAAAATGGTTCAATGGATTGTTGATGTACCATAGACAATGATTTCCCATTGTGGTTAACATGGGGAATGGTCTAGGGTAGTCTCTCTTCTTGAGGGTTACTCAAGAATATTGGTCCGCCTCGCCGGACAACGATTTCCCATTCTGGTTAACATGGAGAATGGTCTGTTTTGGAAGTTGGTGCAGGACAGTCATTTCCTTTGGAAATGGTCCAGATAGTCATTCCTTAGGGTAGATTCATTCTCTCAAGGTTGCACTTTGTTTAGTGCCAGAGGAATGGCCCAAGGTGGGGAATGGTTCAGGTTCAGCAATCAGGGACAGGCATTCCCTAGGGTAGACTCATTCTCTCCAGGTTGCACTTTGTTTAGTGCCGGAGAAATGGCCCAGGGTGGGGAATGGTCCAGGCTCAAAAATCGAGATAGTGATTCTTCCTTGCTTGAGAAGAATAGTCCAGATAACTCATCATTGATGTCTTACCTTTTGAGGGCAAATGCTCTTCTAGATCTCACAATTGTGAGTGGAAGAATGGCCCAGATGATTCAGTTTATATCATAACAGTGTTTTTCTGTGCAGGTTGATATCGGATGATTGTTATGGAGTTTGTATGTCTCTGGATAATATATGTATGCTAATGTGGTGGATGTGTTCCACTGATTGTGATTATACGTCAAATATCAAGTATCTATGTGCTATTTGGTGTGGTAGTGTATCATTGGATTGTAGTTGTGTATTACTATGGATAGACACAGTTGTGTTCTATGATATTGTTCTGATTGCCTTGAAGACTATCAACAATGTTGGCAATGATTATCGGCTAGATGGATGATCAATGGACAGAGACTTCCCAGATGGAAAATGGTTCAGAACATTTATTCTTCTAGGACATATGTCTAGATTAGAAGAATGGCTCTTGTGTCACTTTGTGGTGTGAGTGACTTGTCCAACATCATGTCTGATTACTTAGATGGAGTATGGTTTCGAGAGATGGTGCAACTGATGACACTGATAGTGATGATGGTGCTCATGATCTAGTCATGAGATAGTCTATATGACTATGTTGATGCTACCGGGTAAATGGTATGTTTGTGCTCAATACCATTACCTTCAAATACCTCCCTAGCTAGGAGGGAGTGTTGATATTGTGGTAGTTGCGGGAGGTATTTACCTCCACATGTAAACTTGGCAAGAATAGAATGTTTCAGGAAGCAAGAAGAAATCCTAATGAGTTGGCTAATAACCCTAGAAGACAAGTCGACTTAAGAGGATAATTTGTATTAGGTTATTAGACTCCAAGAGAAGAAGTCAACTAGAAGAAATAATATATATTGAATTAATAGGTACCCAGAATGAGAAGTCGACCCAGGAAGTTAGCCAAAATTAGTATAAATACAGGAGGCCAGTCTTCATTCTGGCAAGCATTCTTAGAACTGCAGAAGCAACACTTGTGCGCACTGCAGTTGCCCAGTTGTGCACAAGTTTGGAGAAGAGTTTCCGTTGCAACTGCTGTAGCTAGCAGATTTCGGTTTTGGCTTGGACTATCTCTTGGTTATGGTTTGGACTATCTGATCAGCTCTTGTTTAGTGCGCTATCTTCGAGAAAGGTGCACTACCCATTGTTTGGCTATCTAGCCTAGGGTTTGCTTCCAGAATGATTCTTTGTCAAGGTTAAGGTGCTTGGAGGGTGGCTTCAGCCTATGGTTGGGTGACAATAGTGATATTGTCGATGGTAAAATGAGCACATCCATTCATATTCTGACAGTGAATTCTACCACTATCAAGGGATGTGACCTAGCCCTTCACTTGGCTCAACTTGCTGAGAATGGTTAAGAAATTGATGAAGAAGATAGTTCCATTTCAGCTCTCTTTTACATTGACGATCAGATCCTCCCTGTGTTTGAACATCCCTGGTACAAGAATCTGGTTTATTATTTACAGAACCAAAAATGGCTAGACAACTTAGACACTCATCAAAGGAGAAGACTTCGTCTTGAATCTGCAAGATACGTCATTATAGGAGACTTCTTATTTCAAATATATGTTGATGGTGTACTGCTTCGCTGTGTAAACAATGAAGATGCACAAAAACTGTTGCAAGAAGCTCATGGTTCTTCAAGCTCTGTCATTCATGTAGGAGGTCATTTCTCTGCAAAAACCACTGATTTCAATATTATTAGAAAAAGGTTACTATTGGCCTTCAATCTTTCGTGACTCTTATGTTTTTTTGAGATCTTGTGACAAGTGCCAAAAATTTGATGGGAAATAACACCTTTCATCCATGCCATTACAACTTGTCCTATCAAACTTTCCTTTTTCAAAGTCGGGATTGGATTTTATTGGTCCTATTAATCCTCCTTCTTCAGCTGGACAAATTTTTATTGACAACCACAAACTATTTTACAAAATGGGCTGAAGCTGTCCCACTTAAGCATTCCACAGATGATTAGGTAATTTCTTTCCTTGGAAATAATATTTTTTCCAGATTTGGTCTTCCATTGGAAATTATTACAAAAAATGGTCCCACTTTCATTTTTTCTAAGATGACTCAATTTCTAGCCAAGTTGGGGGTTAAACATTTCACCTCATCAGCTTATTATCCCCAAGGAAACGGGCGGGCCGAGTCTACCAACAAAAATTTGGTAAGAATCGTCAAAAGGCTCATCGAAGATAAGCCTCGTCAGTGACACACTCTCCCCATTTACGCCCTCTGGGCCGATCAAACTGCCGCTAAGGTAAGCACTGGTTGTACTCCTTTCCAGCTTGTTTATGGTCAAGAAGCCCTCTTGCCAACTGATCTGGAACTTTCTTCCTTAAGGTTGATGCTACAGATCGAAGAATTAAATTCTTCAGATGTTTCACAAAGAATAAATGCACTACTAGCTTTGGAGGAACAAAGGATGTTTGCTTTAGATAATATTAAAAGGAGACAACAATCTGTTAAGAAGTATTTCAACAAGAGTGTC
The DNA here is from genome assembly GCA_032191745.1 of Picea mariana. Taxonomy (NCBI): domain Eukaryota; kingdom Viridiplantae; phylum Streptophyta; class Pinopsida; order Pinales; family Pinaceae; genus Picea; species Picea mariana. The sequence goes on along the minus strand of JASDQU010237677.1, from coordinate 7,947 downwards.
AAGAGTGTCAAGACTCTCAAGTTTAAGGTCAATGAAAAGGTTTTGCTATGGGATTCAACTCACGCTGATAGGGGAAGGCATTCAAAATTTCAGAAATTATGGCTGGGTCCTTTCAAGGTTGCTTTTGTCTTAGGTACAAATTCTTACATTCTAAAAGATTTGCAAGAGTGATTGTTTTCCTACAACACTAACGGTTCTCACTTAAAGCATTATGTGGAACCAACTTGAAAATCTCTAACGCTGTTTGGATTTTCGGTATTTTAGTAGTCTAGCTTTGTTTTCAGTTTTCGCTATTTTTCTTTTCTGCTTACAGTAGTTGATTTTTGTTTTCTGTTTTAAGCATTTCCTACCACTTTTTCATTTCTGTCACTTTATTTCTACTATTTTAATTTTCTACAATTTTATTTTGTTAGAATTTTTATTTGCTTTGTCATCTTTTAATTGATTTCGGTCAAGAATAAGATGTTGGATCAGTTCTGCCACAATGACACTCCTGCAAGATATTGTTGGTCAATAACAATCAAGCTTACACGACTATTACGATGTTTCCCCTGAAGACACACTTGAATTTGTTATCTGCTTTCACTGCTATCTTATAAAGAGATTGGTCATCTCCCGCTTCTTCTTTCCGTTTCTTCATCCATTTGAGAAATAAAAGAGCAGGTCCATTAATTTTCCTCCTTGAAATAAAGAGAAGATTCCGGTTGAATGATTATGCATATAGTGGTAAAACCCCTCATACTTAACACTTTTCATAAGTTATTCCCAAATTCTCGGTCATTTTTCCATTAAATCTGCTCACTTCCCCCTGTTGCATAATCTTCTTGGTTATATCTTCTTGACCCGTTGTTCTTGGTTTGCGAAAAGATAATTTCTGAGTTCTAAATTTGTTGAAATTTTTTTTCCCTGTGGAGTCCCAGTTTGTTGACGATTAAAATCGCAACAAATTTTTTTCCCCGCAAAGTGTTGCTAAAGCTTATTATTATAAAGATAAATAATACTAGTAGGTGGGACTTTCTTGTAGATTGGAGATTAGATCTGGTTCTTATTTGATGTTATGCTACTGTTCGACACTGCTTACATGGTTGATGATATCTTGTTTTTATTGGATGATGGATCGGGCATGTTATGTGTTTTTTATGCTGCTCCAGGCTCAAGTTTTATGTTACAACGGCCTATGATATTCATGGTTACCATTGCTGTCTATTTTTGGAACTATTACTTGTGACACTTGCAACAGGTACATGTTAGTAACAACAAAGAAGGGAAATTAAAAGGAGATAAAGCAATGTAAACAAAAATGCAAAAGGAAGAACTATTCTACACTAACATACTACACTATATGCATTAAAAGGATCGTGGTAAATCCTAGCTAACATATGATAGCCATGCGATTTATTGAGTTACATGGAAACATAGTTGACATACATTACTGTATAGTTGGAAATGGTAATATGTGATGTGGGTGGTGCTCTTGGCAATTAAGGGGTGTTGGTTTCCATGCATGGTTCAATTGGTTGAATTAATGGATTAGTGGTTGGCGCGTACTAGGGAATTGAATGAGTTTCAGCATGGAGGTGATGTGTGTTTACTGCACGTCACTCCTACTCCTTCCACTGGCCACCTTCCTAGTCAGGCTATTGTTCAACTGAGTTTTGCTGTGGTTAGGCTCCGACTTTCAAGTAGAGGGAGAACCGCTCGGCCAACT
>JASDQU010237675.1:18215-29618 GCA_032191745.1 Picea mariana | reverse complement strand
CCCCCTAGGGCCCCTCTTAGTTTCTTTTTTCTTAAATTTGTAAGGGCCCATACATGCCCACATGTTGCAAAAATAGGATAGTTTTGAAGCTACTTTCTTAGTTTACATCACTAGGGGAGTTTAAAGATTATTGTAATGGGCCCATACATGCCCACATGCTTGCAGTCTAGGATAGTTTTTGAATCTTTCTTAGATTAAATCACATTAAGGAGTTTAAAGGATTATTCAGGACCCATATGTTCACATGCTAGTTCTCTAGGGACTTTAAAATTCCTCAAGGTTGTACCAATGGCATCTAGTAAGATAGGTAATCAAGACTTGTAAAGGACCACACGAAGTCCACATGCTGCAAGGTGACACCTAACTTATCAAAAATTTGGCACATTTTATCACTTGCTCACACACAAAGTCACTACTCGCTCACACAATTTCATCTCAAATTGTGAAGGTTGAAGTAGGTTTCCTCCCAAGGGATTCTGAAACACCCCACTATTTCTTGAAGGAATTATCCACTCCCACTTAATTCAAACGAGATTGGTTCACACCCCCAATCTCTCAAACAACTGCATCTAAATTTTTTCTAAAAACTCACTAAGTTTTCCTCCACAGGAGGTGCTAAAAGAATTTTTTTAGTCTAGGTAGGATCTCGGGGATAGGCATCCAAATAACTCCTTGTTATCTGGTTCTCACATCTTCAAACATTAGAAGTTGACAAATAGGGAACTTTAAAATCCTCCAAGTCAAGTGTTCCTACACCATAAGACAGGGATCCATGAAGGGTCTAAGGCCGAGGTCTGGTTGTTCTGTGCGTTCCCCCTTGAGGCACCCACCTCTTGGAAGGGATCCATCCCGTGACCCATTTCTGAGGCCAGAAATCTAAATGTCGCAATTTGACCAAGGTACCTAGTGACCAAATTTTAGGACATCTACCCAGGTGACAATTGTGGGTTGCACTTGCACCTTGATCAGATTTTGTGTGGCTATTGGGAAATATCGCCATCTCTTTTGGGATATGCACCCTCTACCCCTCATTATAACTAATTGTTTCATCCTTCACTAGTTCCTCTTCTGGTGGCTTCAGACCCCACTGTTGAGTGTTATTGGAAGGTCGAGTGCTATTTGAGAGGAAGGACATTACGTCTTTTTAGGACACGAGCATTTGTTTTCTTTGTTCTCCCACACAGACAAAACCCACCTACCCACATGTATGCTTTTTGTCAATTGATTTATGTGTGATGCTCTTGTGATTACATACGATTGTGAGATATATTGTGAAGGTCCAAAATTATACAAAGACTCTTGTTCATTTATTTCTCTCATCACCATTCACACACATTCACTTTGCTAGTCAGACATCTTAGCGGACCCACAGAATCCCCGCTGTTCCAGATGCTTGCAGAACCTCCCTCCTCTTCTAGGAGGAGTTTCTAGTCTTGCCAACTCATCGGGTCAACCTTCTCACACCCCTGTGAGTGCTACTATATTGGAATCAACTGTGCTTGGTTCCACTTTACTTGGGTCCACTTCCCAAGTTCAACCATCCTCTAGCTCTCCTTTATAAGAAAGCAGGGGGCAGACTTCTTCTCAAGGAGGAAGTACAACCCCACCTAAACCCCCTCAAGGGTCAGGTACACAAACTGCTCACACCATGGCTAGAACCAATCCTCCACCACCACTCTAGATGCCATATTTGGCCTCCCTCAACATACCGGATTTGAGAAAACTCACGAATGATCCTATATTGCACGACCCCACATGGCCTGCAATGCCTACCAAACTACCTTCAGACATTCCTAAGTTTGAAGGAAAGGCGGGAGAAGATCCTTACAATCATATCATGACCTTCCACTTATGGTGCTCTTCAAACAACATCATGGATGACTCCATCCGTTTAAGGTTATTTCAATGCACACTCACAGGCCCATCAACCAAGTGGTATGTAGACGAAAAATCAAGGTCCCATGTGACTTTTGAATCATTGGCCAAAACATTCTTGACATTCTTTCAACTACCAATCCGCCGACAATTGTCTAGAACTTCTCTCTAGGTTTAAACAAACATCAGCCACACATATCGCCGACCACATTCACGAATGGCATCGACAACGTGGTTTATGCAAAGCAGAAACCACCAAGCAATAATGCCTCAATTGGTTTCTCATATCACTCGTCCCTCTCCTTGCCAAATATGTGGCCTCCACATTCTCCCAAAGTGAAGAGGAAGCCATCAGCAAGGATCAATAGTATGAACTCATTTATTCACAATCAAGATACTTATATATGGTACTACCTGACGCCCCAAGACCCATACCATTCGGCCAGGACAAACCTGGGATGTCTCACGTAGCAGATGGATTGATTGGTACCACAACACACCACAATCTGTACACCCAACCACCACCTATGTACGGTACACCCCAATATCCACCGATATATGGAGGACCCCCTTGTTATCCTCCTCCCCCTTATCAACAACCATACCCTGTTGTCCTCCCTCCACCCATAAGTGGACCATCACCGACACCCATGATTCTCTCGACTGTTCAACCAAAATCTGGTACCCCCTCTACCTCAGCTTACACCCTAAGTACTAGTGAAAGTGTTATGCCTTCCTATGCACCCTACGAGTCATTACCACAAAATAATCTGTACTTTCCATTTCCTGGTTCTCCACAACCCATTGCTCCTCCACAAGGACAACCACACACTGGGGTTAACTTTGTTCAACCCTCTCCCATTCAACAATTTCAAAATTTTGAAAAACTGAATACGGAAAATCCGGCCTATTAGCTGAATAATTCCAAAAAGAAAGGGAAAAACCGAAACAATAATAACCCTATACCAGGGGGAAACAACCCCCAACAAAACCAACCTACTGGAGGCAACCAGAATCAAGGTAACTAGAACCCCCAAGGGGGAAATAACAACAAACGCCAAGGGAGGAATAACAACAACAACCTCCGAATGAACTTCCTTTGTGCCCTTTGTAGTGAGCATGGTCATTATACTCACCATTGCCCCCAAATCACCGACTTCAAACGGATGAAAGATTCCATGAATGTTCCACGTCCTTCACGTCGCCTGCCCCTTAGCAGGCCCCACAACAATATTTGCAACAACCACCCCCGACGGTGTTGCAAAACTCTATTCCACATCAAGGTGTGATGAATACCCAGCAGGAAATGCACCCTGCCCCACCACAAATGGGACAGTATCAAAACCCTGAGAATTCGACGGACCGCACTATCCTCCTCACTAGTGAAGAAGAAATTCTTTTGCAAACGCACAGTCGTCAATACAACACACCCCCTGAATCTACTCCCACCACTTCGGAGGTAGCTCCAATTACAACCAGACAACCTTTGATGATTCCATGCCTTAACACTGAATCACCCATTCGTATTCTTCGCATCCCGTTACGACGAAATGTCAACAACCCTCAGGCTAGGGCGACACACAATTACAGTTTGGTCGATGACTTGGCACAACCTCCTGTAGCCAGGTCAGTCTTGGAGGTCCTCCAAACCTATCCCACTGAACGGAAATCATTGCTTTCCGCCTTGGGGGTAGTCGACCTTGCTGATACTAGACTCATCACATTTGATCTAGATTGTGGGGAACCCCATCTCCTCGCTTTGGTAGCTTTCCAGATACCAGTCAAAATTCGAAACATCACAGTTCATCGATGCATCATTGATGAAGGTGAATCCACATGCATCATGTCCAAAACAGTATGGAAGAAACTTGGCTCCCTTGAGCTAATACCATCCGCCATCACTTTGAGAGCTTATGATGAATGACCATCCTCTCCTGAAGGGCTCTTTCAAAATATCCCCGTTGAACTCGAGGGCAAAACCATTCTTATTGACATTGAGGTTATCGACGCCCCGCTCAATTACAACATCTTGTTTGGACGTAGCTATATGTCCGTTATGAAGGCTGTGGCCTCTTCTGTGTTTCAAACAATGATGTCCCCCCACAACGGGAAGATCATCACTATCGACCAAGTTTCACATTATGATCCTAACCATTCGTCCAACATTGATAACATCCTACCTCTTTTCCACACTAATTCTGACGCCTATCCTTTCATAGAGATGGGCCCCAGAATTTTCAAGGACCCATCCTTCCTAGGGACATACCATGGAGCACCACCGCTCATCTAGCCCTCTACACAAGTGTGTGTCATATATTCCAATGGAACTAAAATGGGAGATACCGTTCCTCTCATAGAGGCTACTCCACTCCCCCATATCCCACTAGTGGAAGAAATCCTACCTCAGGCATTACCTGAGAACCCTATGACACCTCTTACCCCGATTTCACCCTTCCCCGAGGGAAAATCCTGCTTTGAAAAACTATCCTCCAAGCCATCACCCAAATCGCCTTCTTCTACCCCCCACCGAGCGTACAATCTTTTCAGGTAGCCGCCATGCTTACCCTTCCCAACATGGTGCTTGCCATTCTGGTATGGTATCTACACCCACCCGTGATGGTCCCTCTCAACCATCCCTCCCTCCCCAATCTGAGGGAATCCCGATGCAAATTCCAGTACTAATTCCAACTGCACCACCTTCACCCCCACCTACCAACACCACCGCCATAGCTGAGGGCAGGCGGAAGAAGAAAGATCCCACCACTCCACTTCCTCCTTGAGTTCAACCTCCTTGCGCACTATGCGAGAGAGAAGAACACCCTACAAATGGATGTCCCTATCTCCCCGAGTTATGCAATCTGATCCAACTCCTTCGAGCGACCACATCGCCCATCGCTTCACCAAGCACACCAAGTACTACCACCACGTCCCCTACTACAGGTAGTAAAGGGTTGCAAACCAGATTCACATGTGCCATCTGTTCAGAGTATGGCCATTACACCCACCATTGCCCCGTGCTACCTCAGTTTCGACAAATGCTCATGGCGGTACGCCAGAGCTTTCAGCAAGACCCCTCTCCACCCACGTCATCAAGTACCCAAGTCACTGACATCCATTATGTCACACCCTCATTCAACGAACAAATGAGATGTCCTTTCTCTCTCTGTGACTCACTTGATCATTTCACATATCAGTGTCCTACGATTATTGAATACAGGCGTCGTCAAATGGCCCTTATTCAAAATCCTCCAACTACCCCACTTTCAGCGATACAAGTGATTCCCCCTATTCCATCTCCAGATACTGCCCACATCACATCCCCTGAACTTGAGTCACTTCCGACCCCTCCACGGTTCATGGATAGACTGTTCGAGGATTTTCCCCCAAATCCCCACAATTCTCCGGTTCATTTCCCTCAGGAAATTTTATTTCCAACCACTGTCTACAACCCACACTGTCTAGACATTTGGTTTATGTCAAGCATGCCATCGCACCATGTTTGCGATACACCCTTTACATCTTCACCCCCTGAAGATAATCACACAGTGACAGTCACCAATGTTCCTTCCCTGGATCCCCTATATTCTCGCATTTTCCACTGTGATGAAGATATCCTCGAAAAACTATCTAACCTCGATTGCCCATGGAATGCGCTCCATCACAGAGCGCTTTTTCTCTCACAGGAATCCTTTGACCCTCTCATCCAAGGCTCCATATGTGCAATCAAAACAAAGGATTTCATCCCGTCAGGGCATATAGACTGGTTCAACAACCCTATCCCTGCCCCCGATGCTTTTGAAGAACGCAACATGGCCAACATTTCCCCCACTGTCAAAATTGACATTTCCATTAAACCAAGAATCATAGAGGAAATCACCATTGGCGCTGCATTGTAACACCCCCACGATGGGTGTGAATAAAAATAATTTTTTTATATTCTCGTTTTCGAGCCAAATCAACTCTTTGACTCCCCACTGGGGTCCTGCTAACAAATCCGTAGACCTCATTGAACCCTGACTGTGCAAACCCACATAAGACGCGAGCTTTCCCCATACGACCACAAGGTATGACCATGTGCTTATGAGAGATGCTTCGCATTTTGGGACTTTCAAGATGCGAAGCCACCCAGACTCTCACTCCCGAACTCTCAACCTCCAGTTTCCTCCCAAGAAATTGGATCTACGGTCCTGTGCTATCCCCTCGATCAACGACTGTGATTGTATCGCAATTTCGTGTATTGGGATAATGAACGCGAGCTAGCTTTGACTCTCCGTTCCCCGAAACCCCGATTCCCGTGACACCTATCTAAATCCTCCGCCCATGTGACCACTCAGCATGACTAGGGGCTGAGTCTTAGAGCTCGTTGGGACTTCTTGTCCCTCGACTTCTCATTTCCTCGAACTCTCGGGTCCTGAAATGCCGATCTCTGAGTTAGACCCTTAGCCAACTGCTAGCGCCTACCTCCTCCTTCTACCACATGACCCTGTCCTATGACCTAGGGCCAATCCACAAAGTGCGTCGGGGTTTTGTATACCAAGATTTCGCGACTTATGAAACCTAGGGGTCTTGCCCTTTGGTCTCCCGGTCCCCGAAACGTCGAAACTCGTTCACGCTTAAACCGATGACCTAGATCACTCCTGGATCAATGACCATGATCACGTCGCGATTTCGCGAATCGTGAGTTTGTGCAGTCCTACCCTTTGACCACTCCAAGTTGCGAGTCAGCGAAATGCTACCCGATTGCCACGTGTGCTCTGTCAGTGGACAGTTCCGATTTCTTTGGGATATTCAAGACTTTGCCAAGTCCATTCTCTTGCCTATGCCAAGGTTAAGATTTACGGTCAATAGAACTTTGACAGATCCTTGGATATACGGTCCTGGACCCCATCGCTACTTGCGAAGGTTGAAGGGGTTGAGGCATTAACGCCTGTGCTCCTCCTCTAGATCCATTGGTCCTGACAGATCTGGGGTATTTCCGAAAGGATCCCGACCGTTCGTCTACTAAACGACAGAATACTCCCTTTCGATAATTAGACTCGCTATCCTTTCTGAGCTTGAATCAAGAAATTCAACCTCTCGGAGCTTCAAACTCCCACGACTCCGAGACCTTAGAGAGCTATTCTTTCTTGCATAATGTTTCCAGACCCAGATCACATGAACCTTCAGATGGTTCTTAGGAAATTGTCCCTTATCTTAGTCGAGTCTTTGGGTAAAGGTTCGGTACGGTTCCAAGGTTTATGGGGTAATTCTCAAGGAAGAGTGCTCTCGAGGAGCCTTCCTAGAATATTACGAGAATCAAGCAAACAAGATGATTCTCGGTGGAGAGAACTCATGCCCCAGACTTAATCATTTGTACAGAAACCAACTATGGCATGTAAGTATACACATGCATCCATTATTTCCAGTCTAAAACACCAGGCAATCATTCCACACAGAAATCATTATGGGCGTATAAACATGAGCGTGTATTCATGATATTCAATTCAAAATACAAGGCATAAAACACTTGTCAGATCCACCAGGCATGATGCAACTATTTAGAGGGGTGCTCGTTTCCACCCAACCATAGGCTCAGTGACTCCAAACGGATTTACCACTAGCCACCCCCGAGCTAGACCACGATGCTCTGAGATTCAATCTCTTACTTCCAGCTCAACAGAAGTCAAGGACGAAGGTTACTCTCCTTCTCTTGATACAGAAAAATAATCCAAGATGAAGGTTACTCTCCTTCTCCTATGTTCAGAACTCCCTGTGTTTCCAGAGTTTCTCCAGTTCTCTTCCGTGATCCTTGTTGCGCGTGCTCTCTCTACCCTTTACCACACTTCCTCTCTTGCGTTTTTCTTTGCAAGATTGCGTGTGGTGCGAATTTCCCCATCCGTGGTCAGGTCTGAGAGATTTTACGGATGGGCGGTTCACCCCCATCCCCTCATTAACTCTTGAGGAGCCTCCCCACCTACCAATCTGACGGGAAATTCATTCAAGGGTTAGAGAGTTGCTTTGGTCTTTGAGCAAGTAAAAACCAATATGGTACTAGCTCAGTGGAAGTTAATGCAACCATTCCAGGTCCCTTCCACCACATTTCATTAGCCATCGTGGTCTCTTTTAGCACATCCCCCTCTCAACAGTCATGTAACACATATTCATAACTTAATTTACATTTATCGACCTTTTATACAAAGGTCCATCAAAACAAATGTTCACACCTTCAAGTTTGCCATAGTTCCTGGCCAATATAGTTATATTTACAGACTGGGGGAAACAGGGTGTTACAATTCCCTCCCCCTTAAAGGAACATCACCCTCGATGTTCTATCTATCAATATGACGTGTATGTACAGAAGTAAACAAAATCGGATATGCCTGTTTCATGGCATCTTCCATTTCCCACGTAGCCTCATCGGGGCCAAAATGTTTCCACTGCACCTTGACCTGTGCAATGGTTCGGTTCCTGAGTGGGGTTTCCTTTCTATCCAGTATGCATAGAGGTTCTGACAGGAATTCTCCCTCTGGTTCCACCTAGATCACAGACCAGTCGATTATGTGATTAGAATCATGTACATATTTCTTCAACAATTAAACATGGAAAACATTATGTGCTTTTACTATGGGAGGAAGTGTTATCCTATAGGCTACAGGTCCCACTCTATCTAGAACTTCAAAGGGTCCACAATACCAAGGTGCCAACTTGGCACAAGCTCCCATCATCAAGGAACTCTTCCTGGGCCTAACTCTGAAATATATGTGGTCTCCCGTCTTGAATTCTCTTGGAGTTCTCTTTCTGTCGGCGTAACTTTTCTGTCTGTTATGAGTGACCTTTAGGTTTTGTTTTATCTGAATCACTTGTTGTTCCATTTCTTTCAACATGTCAGGTCCAATAGTGATTATGTTTACAAGATTACTCCAATTGACTAGAGTGTTGCACGACCTACCATAGAGGACTTCAAAAGGACTCATCTTCAGGGATTCTTGGTAGCCGTTGTTGTAGGCAAATTCCACCAGTGGTAGGTAATCTTCCCACTTTTTAGGTTGATGCATTACATGCATCCTTAGCATGTCTTGTAATATTTGGTTCACTCTTTCCATCTGTCCATCGGTTTGAGGATGATAGGCTGTGATAAATAGTAATTTGGTCTCTAGACCAACCATCAAGGATTTCCAAAAGTTGGAAGTAAATTTCGTGTCTCTGTCAAACATGATCTCTTTAGGCATACCATGCAGTCTGAATATCTCCTTCATGAATATGTTGGCGATGTCTATTGCCTTGCAAGTCGATTTGACGGGGATAAAATGAGCGTACTTGCTCAGTTTATCCACCACCACCATGATGGCGTCATTCTACCTGGTCGATGTTGGTAATCCGGTGATGAAATCCATGGAGATGGTCTCTCATTTTCATTCCGGAATTGGTAGAGGTTGTAATAATCCTGCTGGGTGCCGGTGTTCTGCTTTAACCTGTTGGAATTCTATGCATTTGGCTAAATACTCAACTATGTCTTTCTTCAATCCAGGCCAATAGAATTATTTCCTGGTGGTCGTGATCATCTTCTGGTATCCTGGGTGACCAGTATATGGTATTTTATGTAGTTCATCCATTATGAACCTCTTCAAGTCATCACAATCTGGAATATACAATCTGTTTCTGTAAGTTAGCAGACCTCCATCTATCATCTGGTAGCCTTCATACTTTATCCCTGCGGGTTCTTGCTCTAGGTACGAGGTCACCGTTTGGAAGAATGTGTCGATTTCTTGTGCATTCCTGATTGTTTCCTTGACATTCGTCTCGCAGGTGCTCATCGCTGCCAGGAGAATTGTTTTCATACTTCTACTAAGGGCATCGACCACCTTATTTTCCTTTCCCTTGATATGTTTGATTTCGAAATCAAACTCGCTATGAAGGGCCATCCACCTAGCTTGTCTAGCATTGAGTTTTGGTTGGTCAAACATGTGTCGCAATCCACAGTGGTCTGTCATAAGTACAAATTTCCTACCCAGAAGGTAATGCCTCCACATTTTCAAGGCGTGCACTATGGTGGCCAGCTCTAGATCATGGGTCACATAGTTGAATTCATGCTCATTCAATTTTCGTGATTCATAGAAGACTACTCTTCCTTCTTGCATAAGGACTCCTTCGAGCCCTTCCTTGCAGGCATCCATGCACACGAGGAAGTCAATTTCGGGATCAGTGACCTTCAGCACGGGTGCATGGGTCAATAGGTGTTTTAGGGACTGAAACCTTTCTTCACATTTTGGGGTCCAAAGGAATTTAACTCCTTTCTTCTGGAGGGAAGTGATTGGACAACCAATCTTGGAGAATCCTTTTATAAACCTCCTATAATATCCTGCTAAGCCCATAAAGGATATGATGTCCGAAACGTCCTTTGGGGTAGGCCATTCCATGGTAGACCTAATCTTGTCAGGGTCTACTGCTACCCCTTCTTCAGATATGACATGGCCCAAGTAATGTATTTGCTTTTGGAAAGAGTAACACTTGCTAAATTTGGCATAGAGCCGATCTTCTCTTAACACTTGAAGTACAAGTCTAAGGTGTTCCTCATGTTCCTCCCTATTCTTGGAGTAGATTAGTATATCATCAATAAAAACTAGTACAAATTTGTCTAGGAATTTGTTGAGCACATTGTTCATCAAGCACATAAAAGTGGCAGGGGCATTAGTTAATCCAAATGGTACTACCACAAACTCATAGTGACCATATCTCATCCTAAAGGTAGTTTTGTGGATGTCTTCACCCTTGATTCAGACTTGATGGTATTCAGATCTCAAGTCAATCTTTGAGAAGATGGAAGCACTTCCCAATTGACCGTACAAGTCATCGATCTGGGGTAAGGGGTACTTGTTCTTTATGGTTACCTTATTGAGTTGTCTATAGTCTATGCACAGTCGGAGGGTACCATCTTTCTTCTTCACAAACGGGACTGGTTCTCCCCATGGGGAGACATTGGGCCAGATATAGCCTTTGTCCATCATTTCTTTTAGTTGTAGTTTAAGCTCAAATAGCTTGGGTGTGCTCATACTGTAGGGTGTCCTAGACACTGGCACTGCTCCTGGTGCAAGTTCTATCGAGAAGTCAATGTCCCTTCTTGGAGGTAGACCCGGTACCTCTTCTGGAAATACATCTCTATATTCTCTTAGTGTGGGGTGATCTTTGAGGCTTGGTTTGTCATCTTCAACTGATTCCAACACCTGTATCACATATAGTGGACATCCCTTTCTGCAATACTTTCTCATTTGAAGGGATGATATTCGTCTCACCGAAACAGGTTTTTGGATCCCTTTAAGGGTTATCCTTCTTCCTTCTTCACTTACACATTCTAAGGTTTTATGGTAATAGTCTAGTCTGGCTTTGTATGTGGATAACCAATCCATACCAATCAACAGGTCATACGATCCTTGGGGTAGTATGTTAAGGGTTGCTTGGGTGGGGAATTCACCCATAGTAAATTGGCAAGCTGGTAGAACCTCCGCTACCTTTCTTTTGGTGCCAGTGGCTAACTGTACCAACCATGGCTTG
>JASDQU010237673.1:0-16953 GCA_032191745.1 Picea mariana | reverse complement strand
CTCCTGAATGGGAGCTAGTGTTTTCATGCCTACAACAACTAAGTCTTATGCAAGAGTTAGGATTTGATTGAATTTTCTTAGATTAGAGTTAGATGCCTACTCCTGCATATATTTTGTTGGCATCATCACAAGCTTACGAGCATCCCTGGTTGATATTAAATCGTTGAGAATTTATACGACATATTTTTCACTCAACAGTCGGGTTCCTGATGTAAAGATATAGATGGAAATGAGGATTTGATAGTCCACCAACTGATCAACCCGCGAACAATCCAGGAGCCCGAGAAAGTCAGGTTCAAGTTTAAGGGCATTTTGTTGATGTTTATTTAAAATGTATCCATATTAATGTATCTTACTAGATTATTTGTGGTCCAAATGTAAACCATGTTCGAATTTGAATGGTGTTTTGGGATCGAATTTTTTTGCTCAAACCTACAGGGAATAGAGAAAAAAAATATGACTTTACATTTTGTATATCGAAGAATATTCTGAAATATAGGAAGTTGCAATATATGCACAATATAGAACAGGAACATGTACAACGAAATGAGTTAATTTTACGAAGAAATACAAATTTCAAATAACAACACCAAGCATTGAATATCAGCATAGAACAACCCCAAATATTTATATTCAGACAAATTGGGTCACAAAATACATTTGAGAATATTTCCCCAAAAAAGTTGTCTTGGAATTTGTAAAAAAAACTATAGTTCAATACATATTCTATGAAATAAAAATGTGTTTTCCAGAATGACTCCGATTGGGACTGTCGCGGAATATAAAGAAAAGATGTACAATAGTGAAGTTTGTAGAAAGAAGAAATTCGGCGATGGAAAACAACAAAACCTAGAAAGAAGAAAGAGAAATTGTCAGATCTGGGTTAAAGCTTTGCTAGAATAAGTGGATGAAGACAGAAGAATGTAATCAATATCAACTTACTATGATGGTGTCCCATGCCTTGTCATTTGTTTGCTGATGTCCTTTAATGGCTTTCCTCGGCTTTGACCTTCATTGGTAATCTGGTCGACAACCTTTTTCAATCATTCTTCGATGTAGCTCCTCATGGGTGCCACATTCATTTCATGCCGGATTTTTATATTGAAGAATTCACTTTCCAAGTCCCTTAGATCAATAGACAAGTTGTGCAATGCTTCTTGAATATTTTTGTTTCTAATTGCATAACCGACTAGCCAAGTTTTCACATCATCTTTACCATATTCAAGAATGTCGTAGAAAATTTCAAATGACAGTCTTTTATAGATATGAACTTGATCATCAAATGCTTGCTTGGTTAAAAACAAAGAGTTTAATATCAATTTCGGGTCATGTAATTCATTGGTGCTGGCAGCTAGATCTATCTCAGTTAGCTTCTTGAATATTTTGTCTCTTTTAGAGATGGTCTGGCTACATTCTTGAACGATACCAATCAGGTTCTTTACCTCTTCTTTCCAACATGCCTTTAGCTAGTCTATTCGATCCAGGGAAGGGAGATCCTCCTGTCTTCTTCTGAATTCCGACATACCTATAACTTTAACACCAAATGATAAAACTGCATCGAGATGAAAATCTTGCTCATTCTTGATATCTGCTTGCAGATACTCATGAAAAGCATGTGCTCTTGTTCCAAAAGAGACTATATTCTTTGACATCTCCCAAGCTTTTGTTATTAATTCCATTCTTCTGTTTATATTCTTTTTGACATAGTCTCGGGCCGATGTGGGAAGGCTTGTTGATCCTTTTAACTTGGCGCAAGTGCGGTGGACCTGACCATTGCCAAAGGAGTAGCAAACAGTGGAAGAGGCATTAAAGTTGCCTCTAATTCTTTGATTTGCATCTTTAACATGAGGTTTCTCGTTTCAAGGCTGCTAATAGAGTTTTCTAGAGCATCTCCAGTTGCTCGGTGCATATTGGATATCTGGGAAGGGCGCATGTTGCGTAGGTTGATCTCTGAACGAGATGTCCCTTTCTTATTCTTTACATCTCTGTTTTGAATAATCGATTTTTTTGATTCGCTGTAAAAAAAAACGCTCTGAAATGCAAAAGACTCTTCTTCGTTCAATGTGTCTATGCCAATTATTTCCATCCCAGGATTGTGAGGAGCAGTGCTCTCTAGGTGATCGTCATCAGGGAACATTTTGTCAATGTCAATTTCTAGTTCCATATCTTCGAGGGAGAGATCGTAGATATCAATTTCTCCCCTCGATCCCTCTTGTTCTTGGACTATTGTTTTCCATTTTTTTCCCACGGGAAGCTTGTGACAACTTTCAATTTTGCCAGAGGGAGGGTTCTTATCTCCTCCTCCGCCTGAAGAACTGTGTGTGACTTTGTTACTTGGGTAAGCCGTTGGATTACTGCTACGAGATGACGTGTTCTTGGCTGTGGCGATCGAGGATTAGGCACTTTTTTCACCCGGGTCTTTTCGGTTCTGCTTGTGCAAATCATTGGTACTGTTATAGAGTTCATTCAGGATAATGTAAGTGAAAGAACTGTTGAAGTGGTTCCTAACCATGAAATCCCGGACTTTCCAAGGCAGAGAGATGAATTGTCCTTTCCTTTTTTCATGGAAAAAATGCAACCAGTAGATGTACTCCCTTGTTATTCCAACAAAAAACAATGTACCAGATATGTGACATGGAAGGAAGAAAGGATTTTTCTTAGACCCAAAAATCCTTATAACATTATACTTCTCCATTTCTTCTAGTGTTCCCTTCCTATCTAGGAAGATTGTCGGCTGGTCGGAAAACCGGGGAAAATACTTTCCAAATATCAATGCTTTAAAAACTGAAACAAAATAATTAAAGACCTTATAAAATTGTTGGCAAACGTCGTATCTCCATAATTTCTGGCACGAGAATGTTACTGGGTCAAATTCAGAGTTTAGCTTCCTACACATAAATAGTCCAGGAAATTGATAGCAATTCGGCACGATGAAAATTAAATAAGATGGTATAAAGAATTTCTTCTGCCTCCAGTATTGAAATAAATGGGAAGAGAATTGAATGGAAATCAACTTGCGGCAATGGAAGATGGTTTGTTCCTTGACCGTAAAATATAAAATATATAGAATCATCCGAGATATGCCGGTTGCACTTTCTTGTCTCGTTTTCCTCGTGAAAAGCAATGCAATTTGCCGAAAAAGGTTATTACATGCACTAACCTGTACTATGGCCATGTCTTGGGAAGTGAGCGCTAGGTCCTGTAATAACTTTAGCAAGAGGTCTAATCATTACCATTCTTCTTTAAGAACTGTTTGCAATTCTCACCCTTGAAAGTAGGCGTTGGATCAGGAAGTGTTAACATCTTTTGAAATACTTTAGGCGATAGGGAGATTTGGAAATGGTCGCCCATTTGGACAATCCGTTGGTTCGGAATATAGTTCTCGGCGCAGCACGTGACCAAGTACTTAAAATAAATAAATAAATCGGGGATACAATCTGTCATTGCAATTTGAGATGTCAAGATAACTTTCATATGGGCAGAAGTGGACGAGTAGTAGTCATAAGCTATGGATCACATAAAATGTTGGTCCTCGTGCCCGAAAATATTCAGGGTATCTCCACATACATGTTGTCGAGCTACAACCATAAGGTGATGAAAACCTTCCTTTGCTCCTCATTGTATTTAAAATGGACGCTACAACATCATAATACAATCTCTGGTAAATGTTGGTTCAATGTGTTTTAATGGGAGATGTCCTCGACCTTTTCACCTTTTACTGCTAATTTTTTCAAAGCTAATAAAAGCATCATCAATTTGCATTGGGAAAGCATGCGAAGATGGTAGGGAAATCGAGAAACTATTGAAAAACGGGGAAAACATTGACAATTGTGTAATATACTTGGATCTTGACAAAAACAGGTTCAAGTCAGAAGATAATTTGTTTATATTTACTTAAACAATTTTCATATTATTTTATTTTATTACTGTTCTCTGTGGCCCAAATGCAAACTATGTTCAAATTGGAATGGTGGAGCAACATTTTCATATGCAAGCAGAGTCTCAAATATGCAAACCTATAAGGTTCAAAAATAATATGCACAATACTAAACAGAGACGTCATGTGAACACCTTTGTAGATGACAGTGGGCCAACACAATATTGAATTCTTGCTACGATGTAGCCTTAAAAAAACCAAAAATACCATCATTTTTTTGTGAATTCAAGATTGACAAAGTAAACTAATCAGATTCCAAAATTTTCTCCCATAAATGCATTTTAATGGGAGATTACCTCGAGCTTTCCGCTTATTAATGCCAATATTTTCGAACATTTGTGGTGAGATGTCACCAGTAAAATCATAATTAATGTGTATTGGGAAGGGGCGAACGTGGCGGGCATGGAGGAGAATTAAAGATGATTTGGTACTTTTTTGAACCTACGAGTCTATGGTGGAATTGTAGATCACCCAAGTTTTGGATGGAAGATGTATACTCGGAACACGGGGAATGAGAGTTCGATAACGCGTACACGAGAACCCGCGGCCATAAAATTGGCTAAGGAAACGAAAGCGCTCGGTCAGACTCGTGTTGTCAAGATATAGATGAATATACAATTTGTGAGTTTGATAAAGAGTGAGGCTTGCGGGTTCGAGGAGTCCGAGGTCGAATTGTAGATAACCGGATTTTTGGATGCAAGATGTATATCCGAACACGGGGCATGGGACTTCGACAATGCATTGGGGGGGAACCTACGGCCATAAAATTGGATAACCGTGGAAACGAACTGGGAAAAATATCAACAAATGCTTTGAAATATCAATAGATGTTGGGAAAAATAAGTCCCAAGCTTCGAGTCCAAGGTCGAATTGTAGATCACCGAAGTTTCGGGTGCAAGATGTATACCGCGCACACGGGGCATGAGAGTTCGATGGTGCCTACGCAGGAACCATAGCCGTAAAATTCATGAACTATGAAAATGAACGACGATCGATCGGACTCTTGATGTAAAGATATAGATGGACATGGAATTTGTCACTCCACCATCCCGGGAACCCGCGAACATAGACATGGGACTAAGTATAGAATCAGAAACAGATAATAGAGTGGAAGAAAAAAAGGGAGAATGGATAAGTATAGAAGAGGAAAAATAAAGGGAGGTAAGAACTGCATGCCTCATAGTACAAAGAATACAATCGACATGAAAGCAAATTGTTACGTAGGAACACATGAAAATAAAAGATGGAGTACAAATTTATTTATTTCAAGATAGCAACACATAAAAATATAATTGACACGAAGACAAGTTAATGTACAAGAAGATATGGAGTCTCCAAGGAGGAAAAAAAAAACAGAGCTGCAAACCAGTTCAACAAATACAGACAGAGTAAACGAAAAACTATTGGATATGGAACACACATAAGTTGACTTGTAAAGAAAAAAACAAGGAATATGTATATAGAGTAAATAAAATAGAAATATAGTATAAAATAGATGTGACACGGTGTGCGGGTTGGCGGACTGACGGGTTCACATTTATAGTCATGGCTATGTATGACGAGTACGACCGACTGCAACATGAGATTTAGTAATTTATAGAATATTATAACATTTTACCAAGATTTATAGTAATTTATACAATGCTATAATTTATCACGAGTCCAACCGACCGCTTTGTACAAATAGAATAAATTACATTAGTGAATAATTTTTGAAAATATTTTTTTGACTCCACTTGTCAAACAAATGAAGTAGCTAATTTCTTAAAACTATATTGGAGAACTTGCACAACGTATGCAAATCAGAGTTTTTTGAAACCATACCTCTTAGTCTCAAGCATACACGTTGTATTTGTTGCAACACATTGCACCTCAGATTTTTCAGACCTGGCACTCAAGGCTCCAACCCTGTGCCCAAATCACCGTGTGCTTGTTTTAATGTAGCAATGCAGAGAATACAATGGACATGAAAACAAGCTGCTACGTAGGAACACATGAAAAAAAAGATGGGAGTAAAAAATTATTTAATTCAAGATAGCAACACAAAAAATAGAACTGACACGAAGACAAGTTAATGTACAGGAACATATGGAGTATCCAAGGAGAAAAAAAAAATAGAACTGCAAACCAGTACAACAAATATAGACAGAGTAAATGAAAAACTATTGGATATGGAACACGGGTAGAAATATGCACCTTTTCATGGATTCTTCTACATTTCTGGTTAGGAGTTCTTTGCAGTGTCTAGTTTTCCTATTTGTTTCTATGAACAAAAGCACAAAACAAAACAGACATGAACATAAGTTGACATGTAAAGAAAAAAGCAAGTACTATGTACATAGACTAAATAAAATAGAATAAGAGGAATAGAGTAATAGATAGTGTTAGAATAATGTACCTTTTTATTTATTTATTTATTTATTTTTTTCTGTTCATTCAAGTTTGTGTATGTATATATATATATATATATTTGTAAAAAAAAATTGTGACCAAAATCAATTACAAACCAGGGAAAACTAAGAAGTTGGATAATTTGGTTTTCTGGCACAAGCTAGACATATATGCTTTGAAACATAGAACTATGACTTTGCAATATGTTTGATATATATCTCATAATTCAAGTGCAATACCAATTGTATCATGATCATACCAGTATGTGTCTAAGATAAATATGTTGTATTGAGGAATGGGCACATTTGACCAAACATGGTCAATAAGCGCGTTTTGTACATGGCTTGTGTTGTTGTTGGCCCTTGACCAAGTTTTGAGGAACACTTAGTCATAATTGACCATTTTTGGGACTTCGACAGCTTGTCGAAGACAAAGCGCAAAACAAAGCGGAAAATGTGGAAGCTAGGCCCCCTTTTGGGTCCTTTTAGGGTTTTGGGTTAATGCAATGGGAAAGGGATGTCGGCCCGTGGGTTTACCCACGTTTAGGCCCACTTTTGTAATGTATAAATAGAAGGATAGGCAATGTAAGAAGTAGTACATGTGATTTCTTAGTGAAATTGGCAGTGCATCTATGTGATGTTGAATAAGTGCTCTGTGCGAACTGTGTAAGGCTTGCAAGGCTAAGTGCAAGTTACTATGAGGTTGCTATAAAAAGCTAAGTGCTGTAACGCAAGGAAGAAGGATCTAGCGAGCTACACAGATCTTCTGTCCTATGCGAAGAAGGGTTTTGGAGGCTTTGTGCTTGTAACATATTGAAGATGATAACAAAGAATAAGATCTTGTGGACGTATCCCCAGGGTGGGGGTGAACCACGTAAATCTGTGTGTTCTGCTCTATGCTTTAATTCAATGTGTTTTTGCTTATGCTGTGTGCTTTGATATATCCACTTATGCTTTGTGCTTCTTAGATATATATGATTGTTAGATATGATGTGTATGAGGATGCTCAGTGTTGATCTACTAGATATGATCTGGGTTACTATGGTTAAGTGCTGAAATACTGTAGATCTGAGTGTACACCGTGATGCTCTGTGTTGTCTGCGAATTATAATAAGAGTTGAATATTGATGAATGATCGATGCTAAGTGCTTTGTAAATGATATAATCACAGATCTGTGTCCCAACTAAGGTTGCAGACACCTGAGTCTTGCAACCATCCCTGCCTCTACCTTGGGTGAGACTTCATATGCTTCGCAGGTGTTGCCGAAAGGGTCGGTAGTTAGGGCTTTGTTGGTGTGCTCTTGAGTGTTGAACCCTGGGTCTGCCCCTGTGCCAACAAATGGTTCCGTTTCCGGGACTTGAAACTGTGATTGCTGGGAACTGAGGAAGAATAAACTTTATGCAAAAGAAAGCTTTGTTCGTAGATCTGTTGCCCTAGTGCGCAACGTTTTACTCGACCTATGAAGCTTTGTGCGAGGAATAAGGTTAGATCCGAAGAAAGGAAGATCAGATCTGAAGAAAAGAAGCGAGATCTGAATGCTCTGTGCTCTAAGAAAAGTAAAAGTGGAAATTTCTGAAAGAAAGAGGTGAGATCTGTAGAAAAGAGGTAAGATCTATAAGCTCTATTCTCTAATAAAGGTAAGAATAGTTAAAAGTTCTCAGATCTGGAAGCTTTGTGCTCTATAGAAGTAACATAAGTGAAATTTTTTGTTTCTAAAGCATGGATCTAGGTATGTTTGATAGATTCTGTCTTAGCTTAAAAACTAGGGCATTAATAGATGAAAGAAAGTTTGATATGAATAGATCTGACAAGTTTAATGATAGATATGTTATACCTATGCATAGAAAGAATGTCTAGACTAACAAATGGATGCAGGATCCTAGAAATAATTTTCTGCAGGTTAGCTATCACGATTCTAGTGTGCAGTACAGAAGAGGTTGGGGATCATTTAAAAGAAAGTGAGGATTAATCCTATGTTACAGTTGCAGAAAACTAGGCCATCTAGCTAAGGAATGCCCTGGTAGAAGACCTAGTTGTCTCTGTTGCAAAGCTAGGGACCATGAGGTATTGGATTGCCCTAGAATGATCGCTAAGCTTGAAAGGATAAATATGAATCAAGAAGACCATAAGGCAAATCCAGAAAAGGAAAAAACCCAACAAGTATTAGAGAAAGTATTAATACAGATGAAAGAAACCCTGAAGGAACATAAAGATGTCTGATTACCAGAGATCTTCAAAGAAAAGGAGCAAGTCGAAGCAAGAATAGGGGACTTCGACATTGACTGTATTCTTGATGAAGAAACACAACTGAACATTATGCCAGAAAGAACTTGGGAAGCTATAGGGAAGCCTGCCATGATTCCTTCATTGGGAGGAATAGGACTATTCATATGAAAACTGATGATATTATGTGGAAAAATCACCCATATACCTATGACAGTCAATGGAACTTCGACAGAAGAAGATTTTGAGATTATCAAATTCATTGAGGACAACGCCCCGTTTACTATGCTACTCGGAAAAGCTTGGATTGAAAGAGGTCAAGCCAAAAAGAAGGAAGAATAAGAGGTTTTAGAACAACAGAGACAAGAGTTAAAAGATTTCATGACTAAAAGGATCGAACAGTTGATAGAAGAATAGAAGAACCGCTCGAAGCCATCTGACACTAGAAGCCTAGATGTCGAGGCCAAAGCTACACAAAGGCTGAAATTTCTAACCCAGACAAAGAAGAAGTGATATACCTAAACCCTAGGAGAGAATCTCACCAGCACAAAGTGACTATGTCCAAGGAAAATAAGAATCAAAATGGGAAGAGAATCACCGAGATGAAGCTCACTGGAAAGAAGGCTAGAAAGCTAAGTAAGAAGAAGGCTAAGATTGAAAAATTACAGAAGATCCCAGAGGGTACCTCGCAGCAAGACACTTTGCAGAATTGGAGCTTCGCTGGGATATCAAAACAACGACATATGCCACTTCGTCGAGGCGAAGTAATATAGCCGTTGGAAGCCAATATAACCGTTCGACTGCTGCTCCGAACAGATCAGAAAGAATTTATGGCTCGCCACTAGACCATTAGACTGTGCCATAACAAACATAACATAAGTTAATGCAGCCTCATACCCATTGCAAGTAGATCGTTGCTAATTTTCCCTACTTAGTCCGTCACGCCACGCACCGAGAATACTTTTTGCTAAGTGAGAATTTGAGCCCGAAACCTGAGATTACTTCACCCTGTGATCATTTCCTTGTTCCCATACCGCTCACTGTAGTCTCTGAATTCATTTCACACCCAAGCTAGTTGACCCAAGCTTGTATGTCAGACAAGCTCAACACTACTGAGAAAGTAGTTGAAGAAGTTTTGATTGGCTTAATGACTAAGAGAGTCATGTTGGAGCGAGGATTATCTACAGGAGTCCAAGCATCGTCAATGAGAGGACTCTAGGCCTCCCCTTCCACTGCTCGTGCCGGTCCATCCCGACCGACCGATGAGAAACAAACCAAGCACATGGATGACATCACAAATGCCAAGCTTATCCCACGCATTCTACCTACTTACCTACCACCTCTAACTGGTGCCATGAACCGTGACAATGTACCTCGAGACTTAGAGTACACTTTGATCACCGCGTACCTTCTGAAAGGGGTGCGCACGGTTCGTGCTGACCAGGATAAGCTCGCAGCACTGAAATTTAGTGATTTTAAACTTGGAGATCGTAAAGTTTATAGCATGTTAGCCCCGCATAAGTACTTAACCAGGACCAAAGGCAAGAATTCTAAGATTGTCCCACAGTCATGGACCCAGAACCTCACGCATTCCACACTGCTTAATGTAATGAAGATCCTGCACTTCGGAAGACACCAGGAAGTCAATGCATGCGTCAAGTTGTTGTTGTCCTGCTACCATAGAGGATACTTATGGTTGGACCACCGCATCACTATGGATCTGACCTTGATCAATCGGATCACAGGACTTAGTATGCAAGGCCTTGACCCACAAGAGTTTTACCCTGGAAATACCTCAGACCGAGCACTAGCGCAAAGAATAAAAGAAACTTATGGCGATGTCGAGAAAGCCACGCGAGGCTACTAGGTAGCCTCTATCTAGAGTCACGCAGTGCGCCTTGCCTTTCAGTTGATCGTGGGCAAGCTAGTTCGCAAGAACAGACCAACACAAGTGACTGGATTCGTAGTTGACCTCGTAGGGAAGTGCATCGAGGGACTACAGATGAACTGGGCGCAGTACCTTGTAAACCAGCTAGAGATTGATTGCAGAGAAGTGCAAGACCAAGGGTATGAGTTGCACTTTAGTTGGTTGCTCATACTAATCGCTTTCATCACTTGGGAGCTACCGGAAGGTGCCACTTTTCCGGAGATCGAACCCTTCAAACCACTGGATGCGAAGTTCTGTATGCTGTGGTACTCCAGCAACATGAACAAGCAGTGGTAGTCCAATGCCATCTTCCATGCCTATTACAACCAAATGAAGAATGCAATCCAGTCTACACCGCACCTCACCCCAAACACACTTCATAGGTTTAGACCTTTCATAAAATTTAGCGCAGACCGCCACTTCACCTATATCACAGCGCGTGCTGAGCACAATCAACAGCTCCAATTGTACTACAAGTTGACAGAAGAATACTTGGAACAAATTACCAAGGAATGGTCGGCGGACCTCCTTGTTGCAGTGGACCCCGCAGAAATGTCCGACGTGGATAGCCCTGAAGCTATGCCAGATACACCTGGACCAAGCAAGACTAAGAAGGATGATGAAGTTCAAGATGTCCATAACACATCCACGAAGACTACTTCGATCTCACCTGCACAGGGAGGTGATGGTGAAGAACTAGGTGGCACAGAAGTTGAGCAAAAAAAAGGCGAGGTTACTACGCCTAGAGAGGAGGAGGATCCATCCAAGAAAAGGAAGATTACCCCACCAAAGCCCTCTTCCCGAAAGAAAACTAAGGCCACTCGAACTACGTTTAAGACTACCCTCACACCGGACGACTTCGACTTCTTAATCGCTATGCTGAATGATGCTTCACTAGAGATCACAGAAAAGAAAGAAATGAAGCAGGAGGAGGTATTCAACCAAATCAAGGGTGAACTTCAAGAAGTCCATCTGAGCAGTTTCTACTGCACCCTTGACAATTGGAATAGAAGGAACAGGCGATGAGCCCACCCAATTACACCAGATCGCCGATAAAGTTGAAGCTTTCCTTCGACGAGCTCAAGAAGACATAGCGCAAGTCACCCAGGCTTTGACACAAGTACAAAGTGCACTTGTAGAACAACAGAGTAAGGCAGAATGGGAAAATCTTTCCCTGCAAGTGAAGTGGGATGAGGAAAAAGCACAGTTACAGCAGAGCAAGGACCAGTGGCTAATAGAGAAACTTGAAGTATAGGAAAGGGTTTACAAAGAACTTCGCTCAGTGAAATTCATAGAAGTGAAGATTGAAGAACGTGTCCCACAGTAGGTGGCAAAAATTGAAGAAGTAATCCAACAACTTCAGCAGCGCATCGCAGATCTGGAACTTCGTACCGTGCTTGAGACTCCTCAATAAATAAGAGATCTAAGGGAGGCAACTGCCCGCAGCGCAGTTGGCCGAGTAAAAACCTTTTCCTTGGAATGCAAGCAGTTGAGCGCTAGAAGTGCCCAGACTTATGAGAACCTCACAGAGAATCCAGAGTTGTAGGAATTGGAGGCACAACTCCAAGAAGCAAAGCAACACACAGATACGCTACAGGCACAACTGAAGGCCTTGACCACAGTAAAAAGAATGAAGATATTTCCAGAACAACGCACCGCCTAACAATAGGTACACACGCTGCAAAGTAAAGTGATGGAATTCTCCCAACGACTTCAACCAATCCAAGCAAAGGCATGCCAACTGTTCACTGAAGTTGAAAGCCATGGAGATGAGCTTGAACAGGTTGTCATCACCACAAAACAACACTTGGAAGGGCCAGTAAACAACACAATGATCTAGGAGTTCACTGAGCAAGAGGCTATTGCACTGCAGCAGGTCGAAGCAGCTCGAGCCAAGATCGAGGCATTCGAGGTAGAATTGATCAGACCAGAGTGACTCGGGAAGAGTCACAGGTGAGTGTTGGGGGCCTGTTGGCCCTTGACCAAGTTTTTAGGAACACTTGGTCATAATTGACCGTTTTTGGGACTTCGACAGCCTGTCGAAGACAAAGCACAAAGCGAAGCAGAAATTGTTGGAAGCTAGGCCCCCTTTTGGGTCCTTTTAGGGTTTTGGGTTAATGTAATGGGAAAGGGATGTCGGCCCGTGGGTTTACCCACATTTAGGCCCACTTTTGTAATGTATAAATAGAAGGATAGGCAATGTAAGAAGTAGTAGATGTGATTGCTTAGTGAAATTGGTAGTGCATCTATGTGATGTTGAATAAGTGCTATGTGCGAACTGTGTAACGCTTGCAAGGCCAAGTGCAAGTTACTGTGAGGTTGCTATAGAAAGCTAAGTGTTGTAATGCAAGGAAGAAGGATCTAGCGAGCTGTGTAGATCTTCTGTCCTATGCGAAGAAGGGTTTTGGAGGCTTTGTGCTTGTAACATATTGAAGATGACAATAAATAAGAAGATCTTGTGGATGTAGCCTCAGGGTGGGGGTGAACCACATAAATCTGTGTGTTATGCTCCGTGCTTTGATTCAATGTGTTTTTTCTTATTCTATGTGCTTTGATATATCCACTTATGCTCTGTGCTTCTTAGATATATATGATCGTTAGATCTGATGTGTATGAGGATGCTTAGTGCTGATCTACTGGATCTGATCTGGGTTACTATGGTTAAGTGCTGAAACACTGTAGATCTGAGTGTACACCGCGATGCTCTATGTTGTCTCTGAAGTATAATAAGGGTTGAATATTGATGAATGATCGATGCTAAGTGCTATGTAAATGATATAATCATAGATCTATTTCCTAGCTAAGGTTGCAAACACCTGAGTCTTGCAACCACACCTACCTCTACCTCGGGTGAGACTTCATCTGCTTCGCAGGTGTTGCTGAAAGGGCCAGTAGTTAGGGCTTCGTTGGTGCACTCTTGAGCGTTGAACCCTGGGTCTGCCCCTGTGCCAACAGTTGTTCAAAAGAAAGCGAACACTGTATTTTCACATGTAGTTTTCCAATTCTTTTGTTCTGGCATTATTTTGTAGCATGCCAATATTGAAGTCTCCTACAAGCACAATGGTTTCGTTCAGATGAAAATGGTCTAATGCATTGGAAATAACATTTAGTATGTTGGAGAATGTTGCATGGGGAGCAACATACAGATTCAATATTGCAATTTCTATTCCATGGAAAAATATTTTTGCAAGCACCATCTCAACATTCTTTTCTTCGAAATGTATATGCTCCAAAATTTGTACATGTTTTTTCACCAATATCATCACCCCATGTGTAGTGTAACTTGATATGAAATTGTGATTTGGAAATTGTTAGTTTCACATGCATAATGCCATGTATGTTTCCTACAAGCACATAATATCGAATTGCATTATATCATAGTCATTGAGTATGTCCCATGTGTGCATGTAAGTTGTGTGTGTTAAGCGAGAGAATTGATATAGATGAGTTTGTTTGTATGAATTGGTAATCATACTGCAGATGCCATTTTGCGGTAGTCCTGAGGTGTTGCATTTCAATATCAACTTTCTGTTTGACTTTGAAATTATCTTTTGTAAGAGGACTTAGTAAATACAAGGACTCTATGCTTCTGACACGGGATAGTGTTGTGTATACAATTCCATGTATTCGAATTCCAGCAGGCCGAAATGCAACACTATCAAGTGTTAGTCCTTGCGATCTTTGGACTATATGTGCACATGCAAGTTTAATTGGAAACTGTTTTTGAATCTTCAGTCGACCTATCTTTGCTGATGTCGATACTGGCTTTGATATTCAGAAGATAGGTGTCCAGTCGATTGCAGTGTTTGAATTATATAGATAAGCCAACTTGCTTGCTTGTCGCTTGCCTATATGCGGTTCATGGAAATTAATCCAAAGGACATCAAGTTTTTCTGTTTTGGTATAGCCTTTGAGTATTCCATATGCACCATTGACCAAGTCATCCTGTGAATCATAGTTGCAGGCATATATTTCAACCAAGATTTCTAATTTCAGGACAAGTTACAAAGGTAAAGTGGTTGTATGTTCATGACATGGCACATTTCCATGGTTGTCTTCTTCCAGGTCAATTGAATTAATGATGATATCATCGCTAGGCATGAGCGATAGCATGTACCTGTTATGCATTGCAACATCCTTATTTGTGTAGAACAGGTAATGGAAGGTTGGGTTTGTTGGTGCAGGTTGCAAGTACCTTGAATTGATATATGTTAAGTCATCGTGGGTTTGGTTGTTTGTCCGCATTCTATTCAGAATTGCAATAAATGTTTCATCTGTCTGGCGCATTGTAGTATGCAATTCAAAGAATTTAATATTGTCTCTCCAGAATTCATGCATTACTGTTTGCATGTTAATCGTAGGTTGTTCGAATATCAAAGAATCCTGGATCGGTTCTGGTAAAGATCCCCACAGAATATCATGTCAATGTTTCCAAACTATTTCATGTGCACATGTTTTATGCTTCTTAGTCGATTGTCAATGGAATACAAGAAGCGACTTCTAATCAAAGATGCCTCATCTATGAAGACAAGTTGGAGTTCGTCATAAATCTTAGACAAGATATCTAACATTTCCTTGCTGAGTGGAAGAAACTGTGACTTGTTAAAAGGCATTAAAAATGCAGAGTGGATTGTTGTTCCACCTGCATTATATGCAGCTCTTCCTGTGTGTGCAACTATTAGGTCCTTTGGTTTGATAGGATAAGAGGAATTGCTTGAATCATAGATTCGTATAAACATTTGGAACAGTGCTTTCCCTGTGAATGTATTGCCTGTTCATGCTCCGCTTGTAAGGAACAAGTGCACATGAGTGTGCATGCTCAAGCGTTTTTTAAGCACAATGTCCTTTAGAATTGTTTGTTGTTCTCGATTCAACAGACGTCTGATTCTGCGGTATTCATTATTTGTAATAAGGAAAGGATGTTTTGTGACTTGAAAACCAAGATTGATACGGTTTTCAATGCCACCTGCTCGAGGACAAGGCAAATGTGCTTGCAATTCATAGGACTCGCAGGGAGTTCTGGTTGTTTTTCGGTTTGTGAATGTCTCATCAAGATTGTCAGGGTTTTCTAGTTCATTAACTGCAACTTCTAGATCTCCCCATGTTAGATTAACATTGTAAGTAAATCTAGCTTCATTGATTTGCACTATAGTCTCAGAGGCAACATACGCAACTTCCCATGTAGGGAAGTTATGTTTTAATGTCTCTTCGTTTTCATCGAACGGAACGTATAACAGTTCTTTTCTCTACAATAGTTTTCATAGTTAGAATGTTTATTGTATTTGACAAACCGTATCACAGAGGGTTTTTTTCTTTTTGATATGGGCGCACCATTTTTTTTGTCATGCGATACGAATTCTGCTAAGCAGATATGCTTAATAGGAGATGGACGTTGGAGGTAATAATCAATAATAGAGCGACATAGCACGTATTCTGAATCATCAGGCTCTTGTTCTAGCAAACACAGTGGTTTAAGCACAAATGTGCGTTTCTCAAGTGGAGATGTGTTTATGAAGACACATTTTCTTGAACTACAATTGAGGGGCAGGGAAAGTACAATGTGGACCACTTGTTGAGCAGACATTTGTTGAAGATTAAGCAATGTATTTACAAGCGTACGTATCATTTGTATGGCATCAATATGACTTATTTCATGTTCTTTGCGTATTCTTCTGAATGCACTTGTCATAGATTTGTCAACCTTTGTCATATGCGAGGTACAATACGATGTTGCAACATATGCATTGAGGATGTATTGTGCATCTGTATTTGCATTCCACATAATTGGCATGTTCTTGGAGAAACTATTGTTCCAGATATGGGAAAGTTTTCGTTTAAGTCAAATTGTTGGTCGTTTAAGTGTACATTGCATGGCTTTGATGTACTCATATTCTGATAGATTTAGCTCTGTCAAGAAGTCATCGAAGCTCATCAACTCGTCAAATTCTCCTTGTTCTAGAAATGCAAACAAGGATTTAGATTTATCAACGAAAACATTGTCCTCTAAACTAAGTGACTCTATGATTCTTGTTGTTCTCATTGGCAGCACGGGGAAGTTGTATATGCAATGTGAATTTTTTTTCGTTTTCTACAACTTTTTGTATGATAATGTCTATGAACTTTGGCAAATTATGGATCCCAATGATCTATGTTGAATGTTATGTATTTGTCCACAAACTGCTCGATCTGTGAATTGTTTTCAGCCTCATAGACTGGTGCACTCTCTATCCACAATAGTGCGTGGTCATGTTCGTTCCCCCTATTCTGGAATTCAGCCACAAAAAGGTAGTCCGATATTTTTCCGAAAAACATTTCATCATGGCATATCAATTGTCTCAAAGCATTTATTCTATGTCTATAGTAGTGAGTACATGTCATTGGGTCTTTTCTTATGAGGTAGTCAATGTCATTATTTTCCAGTGTATCAGTTTGTTTTTTACGTTTCCTGTTCTTATGCAAGTCAGATACCGTAGCC
>JASDQU010237671.1:0-15585 GCA_032191745.1 Picea mariana | reverse complement strand
ACCCTGGTTTCTCTGGTTACAACCAGATGGAAGCTACAACTTCCTGTGTTCAAGCTCCCACTTGAACCTCTGAGGACAACAATCCTCCCGAGCACCTCCCAACCTCCCTATAACATAAATGAACATATAAACATTCAACTACACAGATACATCAATTCTTACCAATCTTTCTTTGTTCTGTACATCTGGTCATCTTCTAACTATTCTGCAATTCATTTCTTCCTTTGTCTATTCAGCAGGTCTGCTCTACATCAACTTGTTCTGTCATTCTTCTCTTCTTCAACTTGTTCTGTTATTCTCCTCTGTGTTTCATCTCACACTACACATATACTCAATCTCATCCTGCGCATCCTCTCATTTTCCTTTTCTTACAGTTTCATTCTTTTCTCATGCTGAATGACAAACCACACACAGTCTATCTCATCTTCTTTTATACACACCTACACGATGGTTCAACTTCCCAACTCCTTAGGTAAAAAGATGACAAATGTCTAAGCAACTAAAATGCCAACTAATCGGCAATCATGAGTCCGTTTCGCTAACAGATTCAAAACTGAGGAGTTAACTGTGAGAGAGAATAGTAACCCTCCGATCAACACTTGATCTGACGGTTCAGATCATTCTGCAATTTCTCATATCGCTATTTCGACATTCCTTATGTTCAATGTTCTTGTCACTTCCAAATCCTGATCCACGAAACTCCGTGAAGAATTCAGATCAACGGTCCAGATCACTTCTTGATCTGACAGTTGCAATTACGTCGTGATTTCGCATATCGCGATATCGGCATTCTTGTTGCATTGTTTTCTTTCCTCTCCATGTTGCGATCCCCGAAACTCTGATATGGAGTTAGATCAATGGTCCATATTTGAGCTTGATTCAACGACTGCGATTGAATCGCAATTTCGCATATCGCGAAATCGACATTCTTGTTGCATTGTTTTCTTGCCTCTCCATGTTGCGATCCCCGAAACTCCAATATGGAGTTAGATCAATGGTCCAAATCTAAGCTTGATTCAACGTCTGCGATTGAGTCGCAATTTCGCATATCGCAAAATTGACATTCTTGTTGCAAGGTTCTCCTCGATCCAACGGTGGTAGGACCCTGCGCTCAGATCTAACACCTGATATCTATCCTCCTCTTCAGCGCACTCTTCTTGTCTATATTCATATCTGATGACCCTCCTTCTGTCGGGAATTTTGGATGGGATCCAACGATCATAAATTCTTCTCAAACTTTACGGGTCTTCGATCACTTGATCAATGTTGCGTTGCCTTCGATCATTCGACCTTCCTGAACTTATCTTCTGTTTGCCTATCGATTACAAACTTCCTATACTCATGCCATCTTCACTGTTGTACTTGCCATCAATGACAAGCATTCGCTGTCTGTTAAATATTTTCCATTCGCTGCCTGTTAAATATTTGCCAACAGTTCATTTTTCAAAGGATTATTGTTTGGTAAAGATACCCCCAGAATATCCGACCAGGAAAATAAATTCTTGGATAAAAGGGGATGTTAGAGAAAATGAAAAATCATAGTGTTATCATGATTTTCGGCTCCAAGGAAAATACCTCTTTTCTTCCATGCCATGTATCTGATAAAATGTTTATCATAGAAGTAGAAAGGTAGTATAATTTATGGCTGCATTTTTTCCATGAGAAACGAAAAAATAAATTCATACCCTTTCCTTAGAAAATTGGAGACTTTATATTGAGGAATAGAAACAAAATTGTTGAGTTTGCGAACTACTTCCACAATGTGAATCTGAAATATGATGAAAAGATAAAGGGGTTTGACCCTAACAAAATTTTTGTGGAACATATGATGGAAGTAGGATTCAATAATTCATTTATTTATACTGTTATGAGTGAAGAAGAAGATAACAACTTAGGTGCTCCTGCTCACAATGCTAGCGATTTGGAAACAATACTCAGTACCAATGAGTTTTACAAGCATAAAGGAAAGGGTCCCAACGAGAAGAGTTCCTAGTCCCCAACTATTACTCCTAAAACTACCACATCTCGAAGCAGTGCTCCAACGACCCACCCATATAGAAATGTTACCAACAGTAGTTCAGGAGGATGAGGAGAAAATAATCCCCCTCCAACAAAAATTGAGAGCTCACACAAGCTTCCTTTGAGAAAAAAGAGGAAAAACGTCATGTAAGAGGAAGAAGACCAACACATAGAGAATGACATCAATATATTATCCCTTGAATATATGGAGCTCGAAGAAGATATCAAGAAATTTTTTCCCAACATTGATCAACTGGGAAACACGACCCATCATAATTCATCATTGGAAATCATTGAGAATGAGACCTTCAATGAAGAAGAGTCATTTTCTTTTTAGAGCATTGTCTTTGACAGGGAATCCAAGAAATTGATTATTGAAAAAGGTGATATGAAGAGTAAGAAAGGGAAATATCGTTCAGAAGTGGAACTAAGAGATATGCGGCCTTCAAATATTTCTAAATTTCACAGAGCAATCGAGGATGCTCTGGATGAATCCACTCGCTGTCTCGAAGCAGAAAACACAAAGTTGAAAGAAAGGATCAAGGAACTGGAAGATGCCGTAATGCCTCTTCCACTTTTTTCCAGTCCTTTGACAATAGTCAGACCCACCACACCCACTACTAAATTGAAAGGATCTTCAATCCTACTTACATCAACCAGGAGCTATGTGGAAAGAAATATCAATAAAAGAATGGAATTGATCACATAAGCATGTGAAATTTTGAGAAACAATGTTTCTTTTCGCTCGAGGGCACATGCCTTCCATGAGTATTTGCAATCCGACCTGAAAAATGAAGAAGGTTTTTACCTTGATGTTGTACTACCTTTTGGAAACAAGGTTTCCAACATGACATAACTAAGGAGAAGAGAGGAGGGTCTTCCTCCCCGAGGTGGATAAAACAGTTGAACGCGTGTTGGAAAGAAAATATTAAAAATTTGAATAGTATTTTTCAAGGATGCAACCAAGCTATATCAAAGAGGGAAGAATTATTCAAGAGGCTCACAGAGGTATACCTAGGTGGAAGTACTAACAATGTACAAGACACCAAACTAATCCTCAACTCATTGATCCTAACAAAGCAACAATTTGATGAACAAGTTAAGATTTTTAAAGGGTTATCAGTTGAAAATATTTATGGTATACTTGAATATGATGAGGACAACATAGAAAATTGGCTAGTGGACTACTCTGTGAAATATCAGGACATTGAAGAAGCATTGCATGATATTTCCCTTGATTTATGAGACTTGGAGGGTGAGTTTTTCAACATCAAAATTCGACATGAGATCAACCTGGCACCAATGAAAAATTATATTGAAAAATGGTGTTGGCCCTTGACCAAGTTTTGGGAGATTCTTGGTCATGTTGACCTATTTTGGACTTCGACAACCTGTCGAAGGAGGAGCACAAGATGAAGCGGAGATCATGGGATCTCGACCCCTTTTGGGTTTTTTGGATTATGTAATGGGATTGGGATTTCAGCCCATGGGTTTACCCATGTTTAGGCCTATTTTTTATGTATAAATAGATGTATAGGCATTGCAAGAGAGTGTGGATATGAAGACATCTATGTGATGTTAGGCTGCTATTCAAATGTGAATGTATGCTAAGTGCAAGTAGAGTATGTAAGTTCTTTGTGCATGATTGTAAGAGACTTGCAAAGATAAGTGCAAGTGGTTGTAATGAACAGTGGAAGGATTTGTGTTGTAACGCAAGGAAGAGGGATCTAGCGAGCTGCGCAGATCTTCTTTCCTATGCTAAGAAGGGTTCATAGGCTCTGTGCATGTAACCTATTGAGAATTTAATAAAGAAGAAGAGTTGGTGGATGTAGCCCCAGGGTGGGGGTGAACCACATAAATATTGTGTTACTCTGCTCTATGTGATGTTCTGATGCGTTTATATGTTATTTTCTAAGTGATTTGAGATAATTAGATAAATCTGATTATGCTTAGTGCTAATGATATGTGAGAATGTTAGATCTGATATGTATGAATATGTTTAGTGCTTGATCCACTAGATCTGATCTATTTACCTATGCTAAGTGCTTAAATATATTAGATCAATGTGAATACTGTGAAGCTCTGTTTTATCAACGAAGTAGATATTGATTGTATATTGAGGAACCGACGGTGCTAAGTGCTCTATTAAGTATCATAATCACATATCTGTGTCCCAGCTAAGGTTGCTGACACCCGAGTCTCGCAACCACCCCTGCCTCTACCTCGGGTGAGACTTCATCTGCTTTGCAGGTGTTGCCGAAAGGGCCGATATTTAGGGCTTTGTTGGTCTGCTGTTGTAGTGTAGAACCCTGGGTCTGCCCTTGTGCCAACAAATGGTTCTATTGCCGGGACATGAAACTGTGATTGCTGGGAACTGAGAAAGAAGAATCTTTGTGCAAAGATTCATCCTGAAGTTGTGAAAGCTTTGTGCGTATATCTATTGCCCTAGTGCGTAGTATTTTACTTAACCTATGAAGCTTTGTACCAAGAGGAAGGTCAGATCTGAAGAAAAGATGTCAGATATGAAGAAAAGAGGTAAGATCTGTAAGCTTTGTGCTTTGATAAAGGTAAGAATAGTAAGAAAATTCTAGATCTGAAAGCTTTGTACTCTGTAAAAGTAAGATAAGTGGAAAGTTTTGTTGCTAAAGTATGGATCTAGGTATGTTTGATAGGTTCTGTCCTAGCTTAAAAACCAGGGCACTAATAGATGAAAGAAGGCTTGATATGAGTAGATATGACAAGAATAGTGAAAGATATGTTATACCTATGCATAGAAAGAATGTTTGGACTAACAAGTGGATGCAGGATCCTAGGAAGAATTTGTTGCAGGTTAGCTCCTATGATCCTAGCGCATAGTACGGGAGAAGCTGGGGATCATTTAAAAGAAGGAGAGGATTAACCCTCTGTTACAGCTGTAGAAGACTAGGACATCTTGCTAAGGAATGCCCTGGAAAAAGACCTAGCTATCTTTGTTGCAAAGCTATGGACCATGAAGTGTTGGATTAACCTAGAATGTTTGCTAAGATTGAAGGAATGAATTTGAACTAGGAAAACCCTAAGGTAGATCCAGAAATAGAAGAACCCCAGAAAGAATCAGAGAAAGTATTGTTAGAAATGAAAGAAACCTTGAATGACCACCGACATGTTAGATTATCAAAGATCTTCAAAGAAAAAGAATGCATCTAAGCAAGAATAGGAGACTTCGACATTGAATGTGTTCTGGATGAAGAGACACCGGTGAATATCACGACAGAGAGAAATTGGGAAGCTATAGGGAGGCTTGTTATGATTCCTTCATTAGGAGGAGTAGGATTATTCAGAGGAAAAGTGGTAAATCTATGTGGAAAGCTCACTCAGATACCTACGAATGCCAATGGAACTTCGGCATAAGAAGATTTTGAGATTATTAAATTTATTGAAGACAACGTCCCATTTACCATGTTACTAGGAAAACCTTGGATTGATAGAGCTCAAGCCAGATGAAAGGAAGAAGAAAAATTTTTGGAGAAGAAGAAATAAGAGTTAAAAGATTTCATGACTAGAAGGATCACACACTTGATTGAAGAACAAGAGAACAGATCGAAGCTATTTAACACTAGAGGCCTAGATTTCGAAGTTGCAAGAACATTAGAGGACTCATAGAAGACTGAAGTACCTACCCCAAATAAAGAAGAGGTACTACCCCTGAATCCTAGGAAATAATCTCAACAACGCGCAGTGACTATGTCAAATGGAGATAAGAATCAAGATGGAAAAATACATACCGAGACGAAGCTCACTAGAAAGAAGGCTAGGAAGTTAAGTAAGAAGGGGGATAAGATTGAAAAGTTATAGAAAGTTCTAGAGGGAACTTTGCAGGAGGGAAATTTGCAAAATTGGAACTTCACTGGGATATCAGAACAACGACACATGGCACTTTGCCATGGCAAAGCAATATAGCCATTGGGGACATTATAACCATTCAAATGCCACCCCGAATGGGTAGAAAGCAATTTAAGGCTTGACACCAGACCGTTGGACTGCGCCATAATGGACTGAACAGAGTTAATGAGGCTTCATACCCATTTCAAGAGACTCGTTGCCGAGTTACCTATTTATCCCATCGCGCCACGCACTGAGAACACTTTTGCTAACCAAGAGTTTGAGCCCACAGACTAAGTGAATTGTATACAATGATCATTGCACTCTTGCTGTTTATTCTACTGCAGTGTCTAAGTTAATTTGACCCCGATCTAATTAATCCTGAGCGCATATGTCCGAGGAGCTCAATGCAGTCGAAGAATCGGTGACATAAGTACTCCTTGACCTAATGATTGAAAGAGTCATGTTGGAGAAAGGATTATCCACATGTGTACAAGCATCATCCACGAGAGGACTGCTAGCCTCTTTGTCAACTGCTCGAGCCGGACCATCCCGACCATCAGATGAGAAGCAAACTAAGCATAGGGATTCTCTCGCGAATGCTAAGTTTATTTCGAGAATATTACACACCTATATACCACCTCTAAGCAGCGCAATAAACCGAGACAGTGTGCCCAGATACTTTGAGTATGCCCTGACCACTACGTACCTCCCGAAAGGGATACGCGTAGTTCACACGAACCAATAAAATATTGTAGTGTTGAAGTTTAGCGACTTCAACCTTGGTGATAGGAAGGTCTACAACATGCTCAACCCACATAAGTACCTGACCAGAACAAAGGGAAATAATTTGAATATCGTCCCTTAGTCATGGACTATGAACCTCACGTAGTCTACACTTCTCAACGTGATGAAGATTCCTCACTTCAGAAGACACCAAGAGGTGACTGCATGTGTCAAGCTGCTACTGTCCTATTACCATGGCGGATACTTGTGGTTAAACCGCCGTATCACAATGGATCCGACGTTGATCAATCGGATCACAGGGCTAAGTATGCAAGGCCCTGACTCACAGGATTCTATCCCGAAAAAACCATGGATCACACTCTAGCACAGAGGATCAAGGACACCTACGATGATGTTGAGAAGGGCACGCAAGGCTACAAGGTAGCTTCTATCCAGAGTGGAACAATGTGCCTCGCCTATCAATTGATCGCAGAAAAGTTAGTACAAAATAATTGACCCACCCAAGTCACCGGTTTTGTAGTTGACCTTGCAGGGAAGTGTGCGGAGGGTCTACAAATGAATTGGGCGCAGTACCTGGTGAACCAATTAGAACTTGACTGCAGAGAAGCTCGGGATCAAGGGTACAAATTTCATTTCACCTGGCTATTGATCCTGATTGCTTTCATTGCCTGGGAGATGTCGGAAGGTGCGTCCTTCCCGGACATCGAGCCCTTTGAAACTTTGGCCACGTAGTTCAGTACACTGTGGCATTCCAGTGATATGAATAAGAAATGGCAACCAAATGCCGTGTTCCACACATACTACAACTAGTTGAAGGTATCCATACAGTTCGTGCCTCACATAACTCTGAATACTTTACATAGGTTTCGACCTTTGATAAAGTTCAATGCTAATAGGCATTTCATTTATATCACAATGTGCACCGATGGACATAAGCAACAGCTACAGTCCTACTACCAACTGAAAGAGGAGGACTTGGAGAAGATCACCAAGGAATGGTCGACCAACCTCCTTATTCCAGCAGACCCTGCGGAGATATCCGACATAGACAGCCCATAAACTGCGTCGGATACACCCGGACCTAGCAAGATAAAGAATACTAAAGAGGTACAAGATTTAGACAGTAGATCTATGAAGACTGCTTCCATCTCACCGGAGCAAGGAGGTGATGGCAAAGAGATAGATGGTACATAAGCTGAGCAAAAGAAAGACGAGGTAACACCGCCTAGAGACGAGGAGGATCCATTGAAGAAAAGGTTTCCCCTCCGAAGCCTTCTTCCTGGAAGAAGTCGAAAGAAACAATGACCAAGTTGCAGACTATCCTCACCCCATATGACTTTGATTTCATCGTAGCAGCCCTGAATGATGCTTTGCTGGAGATAGGAGAAAAACAAGAGGCTAAGTAGGAGGAGATGTACAATCGAATTGAGGTTGAACTTCAAGGGGTGCAACAAACACTACAGTCCAACTGCATAGTTTCCACTGCGCCTCTGCCACTAGGAACACCATAATTGGGAGATGAGCCAACTCAACTCCACCGAATCACTGATATAGTTGAATCTCCCCTTTGATGAGCATAGGAAGAAATAGCGCAAGCCACCCAGGATTTAGCACAAGTACATGGAGTCCTTTTAGAGCAACGCAGTACTGTAGAACGGGAAAAGCTTGCTCTCCAAGCGAAGTGGGATGAAGAAAAAGCACAACTGCAGCAAAGCAAGAAAAAATTGCTCGCAAAGAAACTCAAAGTAAAGGAAATGGTCAACAGATCACTTCGCTCTGTGACAGTCATAGAATTAAAGACCAAAGAGCGAGTTCCACAGTAGGTGGCGCAAATTGAAGAAGTGATCCAACAACTACAACAACGCATCACAGATTTGGAACTACACATTGTGCCCGAAACCCTGCAAGACGTAAGGGAACTAAGAGAAGCAACTGCCTGCAACGCAGTTGACAGACTAAAAGATCTTGCCCTAGAATGCAAATAGCTAAGTAACCGCAACGCCCAAACATATGAGAACCTCATCGAGAATCCAGAATTGCAGGCACTAGAGTCGCATCTCCAAGAAGCGAAGCAACACGCAGACACACTACAGGCGCAACTGAAGGCCCTGTCAGTCGTAGAAATAATGAAGTGGTCTCAAGAGCAACACACCATCCAGTAGCAGATCCATACGATTCAAAGCAAATTTATGGAAGTCATTGAACGACTCCAACCAGTACAAGATAAGGCATGCCAATTGTTCACAGAGGTCGAGAGCCGAGGAGCAGAGCTAGAACAGGTTGTCACCATAACAGAACAACGCCTAGAAGGGCCAGTGAATGACGCAGTAATCTAGGAGTTCACCGAGCAAGAGGTCGTAGCACAACAGTAGGTCGAAGTAGCTCGAGCCAAGGTCGAGGTGTTCGAGGTAGAACTAGTCAGACTAGAGTGACTCGGGATGAGTCACAGGTGAGTGTTGGGGGTCTGTTGGCCCTTGACCAAGTTTTGGGATATTCTTGGTCATGTTGACCTATTGGACTTCGACAACCTATCGAAGGAGGAGCGCAAGACGAAGCGGAGATCATGGGATCTCGACCCCTTTTTGGGTTTTTGGGATTATGTAATGGGATTGGGATGTCGGCCCATGGGTTTACCCATGTTTAGGCCTATTTTGTATGTATAAATAGATATATAGGCATTGTAAGAGAGTGTGGGTATGAAGGCATCTATGTGATGTTAGGCCGCTAGTCAGATGTGAACTTATGCTAAGTGCAAGTAGAGTATGTAAGTGTTTTTTGCATGATTGTAAGAGACTTTCAGAGCTAAGTGCAAGTGGTTGTAATGGACAGTGGAAGGCTTTGTGCTGTAACACAAGGAAGAAGGATCTAGTGAGCTATGTAGATCTTCTATCCCATGCGGAGAAGGGTTCAGAGGCTTTGTGCATGTAACCTATTGAGAAGCTAATAAAGAAGAAGAGTTGGTGGACGTAGCCCCAGGGTGG
Source organism: Picea mariana (assembly GCA_032191745.1). Classification (NCBI taxonomy): domain Eukaryota; kingdom Viridiplantae; phylum Streptophyta; class Pinopsida; order Pinales; family Pinaceae; genus Picea; species Picea mariana. The sequence continues at coordinate 5,977 of JASDQU010237671.1, read as the reverse complement.
GGGTAAACCATGTAAATACTGTGTTACTCTGCTCTGTGTGATGTTCTGATGCATTTATATGTTATTTGCTAAGTGCTTTGAGATGATTAGATAAATTTTCTTATGCTTAGTGCTAATGATATGTGAGAATGTTAGATCTGGTCTATATGAATATGTTTAGTGCTTGATCTGCTAGATCTGATCTATTTACCTATGATAAGTGCTTAAATACATTAGATCAGTGTGAATGCTGCAAAGCTTTGTTTTATCAGTGAAGTAGATATTGATTGCATATTGAGTAACTAACGGTACTAAGTGCTCTATTAAGTATCACAATCACAGATATGTGTCCCAACTAAGGTTGCATACACCTGAGTCTCGCAACCACCCCTGCCTCTACCTCGGGTGAGACTTCATTTTCTTCGCAGGTGTTGCCGAAAGGGCAGGTAGTTAGGGTTTTGTTGGTGCATTGTTGTAGCATTGAACCCTAGGTCTACCCCTATGCCAACAAATGGTTTAAGAAAGTGATCAACAAATTGACCACTGAGGGGCAAGAAACAATTGAGATGGTTCCTGTAACTGCTAATGAAGATAATAAAAGGACACCGATAAGAAATTGAAAACAAGGAGAGACCATCATAGTAAGTTTATGCTGATCAAATTTTTCTTTCTTTATCAGTTCCTTCATCCAAATACTCCACTTCTTTGAATAGAAAGGTTTAACCAAAGTTTGATAACTTCTCTTTTCTTCTTTCTAGGTCTTGCTATTTTTTTACCACCCATCATCCTCCTTTTACAAGCTTAATTCTTGTGTATATTTGTTTTATGGTCCGTGGGAGACCCAATCCTAGTCTTTAAGAGAAATGCATTTTAAATTTCAAAGAATATGTAACATACTATATATTTTTAGAAATTTCAAGAGAGCTATTTCAGGATCAGTTTCAACTGTGCTTTGTAACTCTGAGTTTTGTGTATAAAATATTTGAGATTGGTCTATCATTATCTTTATTTGAGCTGCCCATATGTCCACTCTATTAAAGTTCTCTTATGCATGCATATCATCTTATTTTTATTTTTATGTAATCAAAAAGATTTATTTTAAACTATGATGGATGTGAGGAAATGTTGCTTATTTTCTTTAAATGTGTGAAGTGTGTGGTTCCTGGTCCTTTCTCAACAACTTTCTTTAAAAACAAGAGAAAACATTTTCCTTTTATCTTTCTTGCAATTTTTATATTTCTTTGATTACCACGACAAAATTCTGCAAAGTCCCATATTATGAATATTTAAAGTCCCAAGAAAATAATAAAGAGGAGTACCACCTCTATAAAAACGCAGGGGGATTTGTATCCTTGTGAGGTTGTCGTTTCGGGCCTAATGGATTCAAGTGCTAACATTTTTGGCGACCATAATGGGGAACGATTTATTTTCAAGATGTTTGAGGAACCAAAAATCTCCATGGATCAAATTTTCGAGAAGACGATTCAAAAAATTGCTGCTTATTTTAAGCATGGATCACATTTTTTGTGATTTCAAAAATAAACGAGAAGCACCAAAGATTCGGGAGAATGAACTCCTTGACAACTCCATTGAAAAAATTCAAAATGAAGGGTTTCATTCATGTCATAATGCTTCTTTATATTCTTCATCAATCCCATCAATGGCTTTGCAAGATTCGACAAAAGGGAGAAATACTCAAAGAAGGAGGCGATTTCATAACACCCCTTTAAATCTACTAGAAATAGACTTTGAAATGCCTAATATTCATGTTGAAATTTTTTCTACATTCTTTGGGGATGCTTAAGAATATGGAGAGAAACACTTGATTAATTTTAAAGGTACATGTTATGATTTCAACCTCACTAAAGACAATGTTACATGTAGATTATTCCCACAAACTCTACGAGAGGATGCTCTTGAATGGTATAGTTCATTAATGCCTAACTCTATTACTAGTTGGGATGTGTTAGAAGATTCATTTGTAGAAAAGTTCATCCCAAAGGTGCATTCATATGTTTTTGTTGATGTTTTAAATGTTGTTGCCCACCCACCCTCTCCCACATGGAAACAAAAGGATGAAATGAATGATTCAGAAGAAGAACATCATGAAACACTGCAAGATTTTTCTGAATCAAATCTTGTTGCTGAGAATGAAGGCAAGAAATTAAAAGACCAAGAAAAGGATATCAACATCTCATATACTCATATGAGGAAGAAATTAAAGAGTCTCGACCAAATATGCAAGAATAATTCAATCAAAATAAAGAAGAATTGGTGGAAGAAAATAATTTTGAGAATAAAGAAGATAGCCATAGCATAGAAGAAGAACATTGCCAAGACATTGCCAATGAAACAATAATATTGAATGTAGAAAAAAAAGAAAAAGAGAATGTTTTCAAGAAAGAAATTTCTCATTTGATTGAAGATAAAAACACTATGGGGAAACCAAAAGTATATTATATTGAATATTGGTTTGAAAGTATTGTCAGCCCGCCAATGAAAACAAGTCTCCTGCACACATTGCTCAATCCCATTGTGGTACATTTTGGGCATGCTCCTCATTTTCATGCTCTTGATTTATTGGTAGCAACCCCAATCTTTTTCTTACTACTGTAGCCCATTTCAAAGGTCAATTGGATGCTCAAATGGCTCCATTGGAAATATGCCTATACCTAAGTTTCCCCTTTCTTTCAAATAAGTTAGGGTAGGTAGATCATGTATGCACATATTTTGTTTCTTCAATTCAGTTTTGCATAATAAGGAAATTTATATTGAGGGTTGAAGATAACTCCATGAAAGAAGAATAATTACAAGAGTTCATTTTGAAGATGACTCCATAGCCCAATGGATAAGGAAGCTGGTCTTAAGATTATGGATTCTTGACAACCCACAGGGGTTTTGTTGATTAAGGTTGGTTGTCATTGATGTCAACCCTTGAAGAAAGCCCCATAGGACAAAGGTTTGGGTAATGGACCCAATATTGTTTGATGTAAATATGACTCATTATTGTTTTTTCATGGTTGATAAGAAGTAAATATGGATGAACTCCAAAGTGGTCCCCTTATGGTGAAAGCCCTCACGGGAAGATGCTTTGCGGAGTAAGAGAACCCATGCTTAATTGTGGAATAATGAGATGAAGGACAATGAATTTTTTATGGAAACTATCCTATATGGATATTTCTTGTCATTCCATTTTCGTTGGTATGTAGAACATCACATAACTCCTCACGGTTAGAGAGTTATGACCTTGTGAAGTTGGAGAACCTAGGTTTGGGTAATGGACCGAAGTTTGTTTGATGGATAACGGTATGATTTTTTCTATATTTTAAGGTAATACTATTATATATGGATAGTAAATGTCATTCCATTTCTGGTGGCATGTGGAATGTCACATAACTCCTCACGGTTTGAGAGTTATGGCATTACGAAGTTGGAGGACCCTCATATGTCATCTAGAAGCCCTAAAAGGTCAAAGTAGTCAAAGTGGTTTAAGAGATTTTAAAAGGTATATAATAAAGTGAAGGGATGAGTGTATTATAATTCAAAGTGAATATAAAAAAAATTATTTCAATAATAAATTTAATGGAGAAATTAGAAGTGGGTTAACCCTAAAATAAGGAAAGTGGGCCAAGTGACCTAGAAGATGTTTTTAAGGAAGCTACTTAGAGAGTATAAATAAGAGGCAAGGCTCTCTCAGTTTTTATTTATTTATTTTTTTTTATTTTTTATGTCTGGAGGAATCAACAACTAGTTGGGCACGTGCTCACGTTACACGTGGCCGTGTTATCCAACCACTACCACTATAACCTCCAGGTGTGCCCACAATGCCCCTTACGCGGCGCACAAGGTAAGTCGGGGGGAGTTGAACTCGAAACCTCATGGAACTTCATTTTCACGGCACTTGCCAATTGAGCTGCCCCCCGGGGGCAAGGCTCTCTCATTTTAATTACACTTAAGGATATTGAATATCTATAGGTGTCTGAGGTAACCAAGGATATATAAGACAAATTTTTGAGGGAAGGTGAAGAAAAGAAGGCCAAAATGCAAGGAAGGATAAATTATTTTGATGGTGCTTTCTAAGGTATATTATTTGCAGGTCATCTCACCATTTTCGCTATAAATTTTTTTCTATAATGCTTCAGACTGTGAAATTGCTATTACATTGAGAAAACATACCCAAGTATATGTGGTAAGCAATTCAGCTTGTGGGTTGTTGTATTTTGGGATTTACACTCCGTGGAAAATAAGGTTTGTGGTTAGTCTTGAAACTAGTAAAAAACAGGTGTTTCGGGTAAAAATGTCATAACTTCTTCATAACAGATACAAATTTAGTGAGACAAAATGTGTTGGTTAGGGTATAGTCTGTAGTATGTTTTGTAACAGTTTCATATCAATTCAATGAATATTTCATGCGGGGCACTCTCTACAAGGTCTCTCTCTAGAATACACCAGAATTCAACAAGGTATGCCATTTTGCTATAACTCCTTTTCTGAGAGGTTCCAAGTAGTGACACCAGGAGTAATTGCAAAAAACACACTGAAGAATATTGTATATCAGTTTTAGATATTTATACATTACAGGTTCAAAGTTATGATTACTTCAAGTTAGGGTTGTTGACTAATCCAAAACTAGGCATGGGAGACTAAAGAAAAGTTTGATGAAAATGCTAGTCTCTTGTTGTTAAAGTTAATGAAGGTTTGCAGGAATGTGATCATATAAACCAAGTATATGACAAAGCTAAAAATCAGATTTGGATGATGAAATTGATGAGGGCTTTTGGTTGAGGTACACGTTGGGTACATGGTTGAGACAAGTAGTAGATGAGTTGGCACATACATGAGGTGTATAGTTGATGATGTTGGTACATATTGATGAGTCATAGTTGATGAGTAGTTGAAACATGATTGGTACATACTTGGTACATGGTTGGATGCACTTGTTTATGGTACAGGTTGATTACAGATTGTTTGGTACAGGTTGGTGCATGGTTGATGTACTTGTTTATGGTATGGGTTGATTACAGGTTGAGGTACAGGTTGATGCATGGTTCAGATTTATTGGTACAGGTTTACAATGGTATATCTCACAGTGATAGTGTGAAAGTGGTTCCATCATTCTACTTCTACTTCAGAGTGGCAGGACGGGGCAAGGACAGGTGGTTGTAGCCACCTTCTGGTTGTAGCTAGAGAACATAGGGGGTTGTAGTCTCCTTCTAGTTGTAGCCAGAGAATTGGGGAGTTGGAGCTTCCTTCAGGTTGTAGCCTGAGAAACTAGGGGGTTGGAGCCTCCTTCTAGTTGCAGCTGGAAAACAAAGGAAGTTGGTGCTTCCAATGAATGTAATTCTTCAAGACATATAAGAAAAAGCATTCCGTGGTTTTCTCCCGATTTGGGTTTCCACGTAAAAAACTGTTGTACTGTGTATGTGTGTGATTGTTTATTTCTTACTGCTCATTATTGGATAATAATTCTACATTGATATAACATTTGAAGAAAAAAGATTATAATTATGCTATTACTGATCCACCCCCCCTCTTAGTAATCCAACAATTGGAATCAGAGAAGGTTCCTTCAGAAATTAGTTTAATCACTGAAAGGTAGATCATGGAGAGTACCAACTCATATAAAAATGGAATACCACAGTTTGATGGACATAAGTATGCTTTTTGGAGCATAAGGATGAAGACATATATACAGGCACAAGGATTTCAAGTTTGGAAATCAATTGTAGATGGATACACAACACTAGCAGTTCCACCAACAAATGACAAAGAAATGAAACTTAGTGAGAATAATTCCAAATCCAAAAATTCACTTTTGAATGGTCTCAGTGATACGATATTCACCAAAGTTGCACATTGTAAATCTTCTAAAGAGATTTGGGACAAGCTTCAAAATATTTATGAAGGAGATTCAAAAGTCAAAGCAGCAAAGCTTCAAACTTACAAAGGTCAATTCGAACAACTAAAAATGAAGGAAGATGAAGATATCACAACCTAC
>JASDQU010237670.1:0-11006 GCA_032191745.1 Picea mariana | reverse complement strand
CCCCCCCCCCCCCCCCAGCCACAATCTTTACTATCCCAGGGCACGTTTTGGGCCATTTTCTACACTAGTCCATCCTGGAAAACATGGTACATTTATGCACTAACAACGTGGAAAACATGGTACATTTATTCATTGGATCCAAAACTAAAGTTTTTCAACATTTTTGGTTTTGTCTTTGCTAGAGGAGTGTTCTTTTATGGTTTATTTTTCCTTTTAGGATACTTATACTATATTTGTAGTGCATTTTTTAAGATATTTCATACGTTGAGAAATCCCCCCCTAGGGTGTTTATTATCTTCCACTTTTTGATCTCCTTTGGATTGCATTACATATTTTTGTTTCAGTATTCTTAGGATATAAATTTATCTTGTTGGATATCCCTTAGATATCCCTTATTTGCATGAAATTGGGACAAAGAAAACCCTCCCTAGTTGCTTGAATATTTGTCCTAGATTTTGGGTTTATGTGTGAGGTCTACATCTTTTCTTTTTCCCTATTTTATAGCTTTCATATATAGTTTTTTTTCTCTTCAAGCAGGACATTTATTTCACATTTAAAAGTCTCTCAATCTGAAGAAACAAATCCCTCTCTTTTCTTAGTATTTAGCTTATTTATGTTGACCTTTTGTTTGAATTTTTATGTTTATTTAGTCTTAATCTTAGCTATTTTAAAGTAAGTGATTTAATTTGCATATATGAAATATTTCATGATTATTTCTCCTTTCAAAGTATACTAAGATAAATAAAATTTTATTTTGTTCTTAAGTATTTATCTAGGTAGCTAGATTGTCTTTCAATTCAAATCTATTTTATTACAAGTAATTATATTTACAAGCATTTTATTTTGAAGTTAAACACATCACTTATGCACACACTTCACACCCTAAATTATTTTCTTGGTTCACGAACCTTATATTGTCTCTAAAATAAACCATATAAATTAACACACATAAGTCCCCCTTGGGGTAAAAGGAACATTGCATTTAAGTTAGGGTTATGGGGATATGAATACAAATAAATAATCACAACTATTTTACATATGAAACATAGTGGTTGACATTTAAAGAACATAAAATCCTTTCTAGAATATATGGTCAAGACTCATTTAACAACATGCATGCTCTTTGTATAGGATAATGCCAAGGTTGGGACTAGAAGTGTGATTGAGACTCTTATCTCTTTCACTATTGAATATCCCTTGACTATTTGATTTTATCTTGAAGGTAAGGCAACCTATTGCAACTATTTTTGAATAGGTATATTAGTGGCCAATCTACTAAGTATGTTACCTATGTGGCTCTCATAGGAGGGAGGGAACCAAATATAGATTTGTATGGGCCTTTGGGACTTCATCACCCATTGTCTCCTAGTTATAACTATATCTTTCATAACTTCACTTGTCTATGTAGGGGGCCTCATATAACCTTGTTGTTATTTGATTGGAAGGCCAATGAATTGTTTGAGTATTATTATTTTATCTCTTAGGATAGAGTATTTTTCTTTTGATAGGTCAAAAATCTTCAATCAGGTCACTTTTATTTTTATTCAAACATCGTTGAAACCACTTGTTTCACTACCTGAGCACACAGTTTTTATTTTTTGATTATTATATTATCTTGATTGATTTCTTTGGTGACATTAACCTTTGATAGAATAATTTGAGTTTAGCAGAGATACTTACATATAGGAATTGTAGGTCCCCCAAGGAGACTCTCTTGTAGGCTCCAATGCATTCATCATTTGAGTATTCCTAGATGTGTTGTATCTCCTACTTGACAATTTAAGGTTCCTCAACCTATCCCACCCTTTGGATCATCATCCTTGGATTCAAGAAGTTCATCCTCTTTGAATTCATAATCCTCATCTCCTTCAAAGCCTTCTACTTCAACTATTCCTGGAACTATTTCTTGTTCAACTAATTTATATTGCTGTAACCTCAGTACCACACCATTTTCCACCATGGAGGGAACTAATGTTAACCAACCCGCTTTAACTTACATGGTGATGTTGAATATCCTATATTTGACGAAACTCATCAATGATACTAGCTGAAATGATTCCACTTAGCCCATTATGCCAACTAAGCTACCCTCAAATATCCCTAAATTTGAGGGTCATGTTAGAGAAGATCCTTCCAAACACATCAATTCTTTCCACATTTGGTTTTATTCTAATAACATCACCAAATAATTGATTAGATTGAGTTTGTTTCAATGAAATCTCATGTATGTAGATACAAAATGGTATATTGATCAACTAGGCCATTCTCATGCCTCCTTTGAGTCCATAGCTAAAGTGTTTTTAATTTTTTTTCAACTCCTGGTTCTACATGACATATGAATCAATATTCTCTCCAATTTCCATAAAACCACTACCACCCATACCATGGATCATATCCCTAAATGGAGTATATGATGTAGCTTGTGTAAAGTTGAGATTAATGGCAGGTTCCTCATGGATTGGTTTTTGAATTAATTACTTCCTCCCATCTCCAAGGATGTGTCCATGACCATGTCAAAGATAGAATTGAAATCCCTTTTCTAGTAGTTTCAGTACCTCTAGTTATAGTACCCCCAAGCTCTCGTTAAAGTTGGTAAACCCACACCTCCTCTTCAAGGATAGGTGTAGACTCAAAAGAATGTCCCCAACCTCCCTAATCAAAATACCAATAAAAAAGAAGAATAAATGGAAGAGAAAACAAAATGACCAACATTGAAACCAATGAAATCAAGGGAACCAAAACCAATAGCCCAATACCAATGCTAGGGGAAACCAAAACACCACAAGCCAAGGTCAAGAAAATAATCCCAAGAAAAAATAGGGGGAAGAACCCTTATCTTCACACAAATAAACATTGCTCTATTTGTGGTGTTTTTGGACATTACACCCATGATTTTCTTCTTTTACATGAGTTTCTTTTCTTGAAGTGCTATGGGGAAATTCCCCTCAAACTGGGTCTAAGGAATAGGCAGAGCGATAAATCCCTTAAAAGACTGACTTATCTCTAATCTACCCCAAAGAAATCTAGACTAAGTGATAAGATAAACATAGAAGAGAAAGTTAATGAGTGCACCTTGAATCCTTACGGTTGATGTAGACCTCTTCCACTTGTTGTTGCCTCTTAGATTAAAGATATCCTCCCAAAGATGACCTACAAGGGGTTAATAATATAAGGAAACAACATATGAAATCTATAATAATCACTTAAAAGCCTAAATATAGATATAAATGCTCAAATTAACAAGAACATGTACACATAGAGTTTTGGGACAAAGATAATCTCTTTTATTCAAATTCAAGATGAAGTTTACAAACTTTTCTTGCGAACACCTCTCTACGAACCAAGTCCAGGCTCCTCTATCATGGCTCCAAGTGCATCAATCCCACATAGAATTATGACAACCAACATGTCATCAAGGGAAGAAGGAAGTGTTTCATAGGGAGAATGGTTGGACAGGAAAGCTAAGGCTAAAACTCAGAGCAAGATGCAAAACTTGGGCATTTATAGGGAAAGGATTTTGGTAGAGTTTTCTTATTATCTTGTTCATATGTGTAAATGAATCCCCAATACATATTTTTATATGATAAAAATATGGTTATTTAGTTTGGGGATGGGATAGAAGGGTTAAAATGGTTAATAAACCCTCCATAGCCCTTAAACTCTGCAAAAATACATGCAATTTTATATTTTTTGCAAATTTTGGAGGTAAATGTGGGCTACTTAGCATGCAACAAGCATATGTGTGCATGATAAATAACATGTAGCATGTGTGTGTACGTCGGATGTTAGTACAGTATGGCATGTACATTATCCAAAAATTGTTTTTTAAGAAGGAAACATCACAATATGTTTGGAAAAGTATGCAAATGTATGAGCCAATGTCTTGGATGCATAGATGTGGAATTTTTGGACTATAATAGATGCCCCCTAATGTGTGAGGTTAGAAGAGCAACTGATGGCCAAAATACATTACAATATCTTTACATAGTGGGAAGGGACAAATTTGACTGAGCCAATGATGAGTTTTCGTGAGAATGTCAAGTGCAAAATAATGATAATCTCTCTGAGGCAAGCATACCCATGATCGAGATAAGATTAAGAATGGCTTCCAATCAAGTACACTACAGATCCATGTCATATAAAATAATCATGAATACAAGAAAAATATGAATGTATATATAAAGTGTAGTCGTGAACAATATATAGCAGAGCTACATCTCAAAATGATCCAAAGATATACAAGTAGAATATGATATGCATCCTTAGGAATCATCAATGCTTGTGGATGGAGATGATAACTTCATAGATCGAGAAACAACTTCAATATCTTTAAAACTCAGGTAGGAGTACAATAGGAGTGTAAGACTCACTAGTATGAGGTATTTGACATGCCATCGGGAAAATACTGGAGGACCTTGATCATCAGAAACAAAACTTCATTGATTTTGAATTTGAACTTGACTGGATACTCGGGATGTTCGACTCATGAAATTCAAGAGATCAACTGCAGAATGACCGAATCGAGTTGGATAAAAATTCCCTTGGACAAATGCACAACAAAATGATGAGACTTAGGAATCATATTGTTGACATAAGTCTGTGATAAAAGAGGTACCACAAACTCTCCATATGTTTGGAAAAGTAACCAAACGAAGGAGGAAACGACTCTATGTAATGAGAACAACTTCCTAAGGTCATACTAGATCCCAATTCTTGCAGAACAAACGAAAGGATGTGATTTGTCCAAGGGAGACTGTATTGCTACCAATAAAAGAGAATGTATTCCCATCCCCTCTTTTTGGAATATTTGATTATTTTGTCTTTTTCAAAATTTTAACGATCTTGAAAAATATTAAAAGAATGATACATTATAAAGGAGGAATGAGTGTCACAGGAAATAAAACTAGTTCAAAGTGCATGGAAAATACTGATGCTTGGTGTGAGGAGACATGTGTAGGATAAGGACACTCGGGAAAATTCCTCCATGGGTAAAGGTGTGAGATTGCAAAGGAAAAAAGTGTTACAAGGATTGCATCTAAGGAATGCTTTAAAGGTCCAGTAAGAGAAACATCAAGCCGACATTAGGCCAAAGACGCAAGGATGAGACATCTAATGCGATTATAGCATGACACAACAAGAATCCTTCCATGTGAAGTCTTACGAGCCTAGAGAAGGTAAGATCGATGGTTTTTCATGTTTAGAGAGTCTGAAAAACACTAAAAGAAGGCTCCAGAGTATTTCTTTTTCATTATTAGTCCAGTTGGTCCGGAAAAAGGGTTAAACTTATACCGAAAGAACATATCTTCAAAACCATTTTAACAAGTGTGACATAGACAAGATCACTCGGCTATCTTTTCAATTTTAAGAAGTATGAAAAGAGATTAACTATGGTTTCAAAACCTTTTTCGAAATTTAGTCCCCTTAGCCCGAAAAAGTATAAAACATAACTTAGGAGAACTCTCTTGATGAGACATGTCTCCAGAGGAATACCTTTTTGCTGGGTAATTTATTGGCTAGAAAAGGGTTAAACTTATGCCAAATAGATATTCCTTCTGGACCAATTAACGAGTGTGAAAGGAACAATGTCACTTGATGATCTCTTCATATTTAGGGAGTTTGAAAAAAGATTAACTATGGACTTTGAGGGGGTTCCTTTTTCGTAGATAATCTCCAAGGCCCAAAAAAGAGATAAACCAAAACCATGGAGAATGGCTCTTTTTCGCAAATTTAGTCCCCTAGGCCCAAAAAAGGGTTAAACATATGCCTGATAATACTCTCCTAGCAAACCGAAGGTCCTAGGGAATACCTTTATTTGTAAATTAACCATCCAGACCGAAAAAGGGGTAAACTACCACTAGAAAGATGTGCCTTCAAATTTTAGTTTGATGAGCATGAAGGGAAAAAAGATTGCTGGACAATCTTTTCAATTTTAGAGAGTCTGAAAAGGAAAGACTCCAAGGGGGGATCATTTTTTGAAATAATCTGAACGAGACTGAAAAGATTAAATAAATTCTCGTTATATGTTTCTTTCATAGTTTAACCAAGCTTTAAAGACAAAAAATCATGCTCTTATGGAGTCCCTCGGGTATAGGCCAACAAAAGATGAAGAATAATGAGGCTTCAACACACATTCATGGCGGGACTAAAGGGACTCCCAAGCCTATGAAAAACTCACAGCATGGATGCAAAAATGCAACAAAGGATCTACCCAGGGAATCCCTATAGAGGAAGGGTCTACCACCTAATTACGACACTTCTAAAGAAACATATAAGGTTCTGTGTCACACCTCAATGGCATCAATCCTATTGCAAAGCAGAAAAATTCAACAAAATGCAAGATGCAAGGTGATGAGAACCTAACCTACTTGTAAGTGTTGAAAAAAAAAACTTCACCACAGGATGATGTGAGTGTAACCCATCTCATAAAAAAACCAAACCAAAAGAAAATTTTCATAAGAATGACCCAAAGATCCCCCCAAAAGAAACCCATTCACCCACCAAGCCAATAATGGAGAAAAATAGGACCAAACTAGGGAAAAAAGAGCAAAAATAAGTATGTAAATAGGGGTAGACAACTCATTTTAACCATTGAAAATTGGGAAAAAATTATCGTCTTCCTTAAAATGTGGATTCAAGGAGCTACGGTGGACGAAAGGTATTCAAACTTGAACCAAGTAAGTACAAATGACCTCTCCCATCATTTCAATTCATCATTTATTGTTTGTTTAATTTTTTAGAGGGTGTGTGCCCTAGGGAAAAAGTAGGTTCTACATGTACGTAGGATGCCAACGCTTAGCATGCATGTATAAGTGGGAAAATTAAAACTTAGCATGCGTATATACACAATTGTCATAAAGATAGCCCACATACCTATCTTTAAGATTTCAAAAAATGAAACAAGGGAGTAACCTCAATTTTTTTTATGGAACATGATGCATGTTCACTGACGAGACAGAGGACATGAGGATTTAGACATCTTGGTCGAAGAGGATCCAAGGTTCATTTCCATGCTCAAGCAGTTTGGTATGTGGAATTTATTTCAGTGTCCATTCATGAGGGCACAACCCAGGTTACTGAATCATTTGATAGAGTATTGGCACCCAGACACAGAGGCCTTCATTCTAGAGGGAGAATCATTGACTTCGACTACCGAGGATATATATTTTTTGATCGACCTCTCTAGGAGGGGGGAACCAGTTAACTTGAGGTCTTTTTCCTCCATGACTGCTCAACATAGAGGAGTATATTGGCATGTACTTCGAGGATGGCACTAAGAAAGTAGGATCTCAGGTGCCAATTTATAATATCACAATCCTCAACCTACAGATAGTTCTTTACATGATTGGTCAGATCACAAGATCCACATCACTTCATCAGGCTTTGTGTGCAAATATGCATTGTGCAACTCAATGTTTGCAAGCCACCATATTTTACTGGAGCACCATGATGCTCACACGTATGAAAAAACAACTGATCGTTTGCCAAAGAAGAACAAATAAGAACTTTGGGTTTGGGACCATGCTATGAACTTTCATTTTTGAGAGAGTGCCAAGCCTTATCCCACGAGAGACAATATGATTCCATATTTCCTCCTTTCCACCATTATGTAGGTGGGAAACTTTGTTTCCTCGACAGGGTGCAGAGAGACTGCAGGAAGAATTCAATGACAAGTTCTTTAACTGGTGGCCCCATCAAATTCCTGCAATCTAAGAATAACGCTACACAAAGATCAGTTTCCCGAGGGATCATGATATGCCTATACCCCATGGTGAGGAGCATAGAGAGATAGGTACACATTACTTCATATTTTAAAGTTATTTCATTTTTATTTTTTTATTTTTATTTTTTTATAAATATTATCTTTTTTATGTTGACGTCAAATTACTAACTCATTAATCTATTATATAGAGACGTGGGACTAGTATGACCAATCGACTTCGCTAGGATCAGGTGTCATCCTCGAGCGAATGCAGGACCAACAAAAACAAGAGGACAATCTACCGCATGAGGGATACCAACTAAAGGGGCTGAGAGAGTATTGTGACGAGAGGAGAGGAACCTGATGACTCTCACTCATCTAGTACTGATGGTAGAGATTGAGGAGTCAGGACCTACCCCCAACCATGCAACCACATGTTGTAGGGGTACCCAGGACTTGGGTTTAGTTTTTCTAACGTCTTTCTAATGCCATATTTCATTACACTAGGGCCATCAGGCCTAGGACATAGCTATCACTATACCACATATGTGTCACAATAACTCTTTTTGTACTCTCTTATGTAGTGAGGGCTTGAGCCCAGTGATGTATACCAGCTCTATTTGAGGCTTTATGGCCCAATTATGTACTTATGACATCATGTTTTGGACATATTATTATATATGTACATATTTTTTCCTTATGGATAATTTTTTTTGTACAAATGTATTTACATATGTGTGTATGTGTGTTCTTTTACTTTTATGTGTGTGCAATATGTCAATCTAATACATGATTATGCAATGTATCAGTTAGTTGATTAGATATCCTAGGAACATGAATATAAGTAATATAATCAAAATAGTGTTCTAAGATATGTACCCTAAGGAATTGTCAGTGAAGGGTGGGATCGTAGACACGATACACTCCATTTAACTGAGACACGATCATTTGAGCATCTAGATAAACCCAGAGGTGAGAAATACCATGTGACAAGGAATCAAAAAGTAATTCTATTACGACACTGTACGCGACAACATTTTTGGTTTCTTCACCCAGACAAATACCTCTAGAAGACATCAACTAACCAAAGGGTGTGAATATTACCCAAGTTGTTGATGCAAGTCTCCGAGTGTGTCAGCTATCACCATCCGTGAACCCAATGTAGACCTCAGATTCACTTGAAATATGCCATAGTGAAAAGAAACACAATAAACCACACGTCTGCAAGAAAAAAAGACAAAAAATGTATAAATAAAGTTATACATTATATACAATAAGTCACACTCATGTGACTGACCTAAGCGTAATACTTCTTAAGGTAGATCCCATTTCTAGGCTTAGATAAAGCATTACCCTTGAAATCAACCAGTTTATAAGGACCCTTTTCTAAACATTTCTTAACTATGAATGGTCTGAACCACATGGGTTTTAATTTTCCTTCTCCCAAGGGATATTTATCTTGGTCATAGACCAAGACGATATCACTGAAGACAAATCTAGAGAGGATGAACCGATCATACTAACACTTGACATGTTGTTTGTAAGCCTCATTGGATAAGGCTGCATCTCGACGCTGCTCGAGATATAGAAGACACTCTTCAAGTGGACTAGTGTTGGACATAATTTCCACTAACAACTTAAGAGAGGGAATTTAGCACTCTATGGGAAATACTTCCTCCATACCGCAAATGAGTTGGAAAGGAGAAAAACAAGTAGCAGTCTTGACTGAGGTTCGATAAGCCAAAAGTGTTGAGTACAACATCAAATGCCAAGTTTCATAGTCATATAGAGAGGGAGGAAGTTCCCAAGGAAGACAATATGGTGGAAGGAATTATTTTCCTCGAGGAAGAGGAAGAGGCAGAGGAGGAGAGGTGAAATTCTATGCCTGTGGAAAGACAGGGCATATATCTTGGGAGTTCCCCAAGAAAAAGAAAGAAGGAGGAGAAGCTCACATTTCTTAAGCCCAAAGAAGGAATCTCAAGGAAGAAGCTATTGAAGATGTAAGATCCCTCATGATGAGGAAAATTCTCTTGAAACTAGAGAAGGAGGTGGAAGCACCAGTACAGAGAAACAATTTGTTTAGGACTTCTTGCAAGACCAAGGAAAGAGTTTGCAATGTGATTATAGACAGTGGAAGCACTGACAATTTAGCATCCACATAGATGGTGGAAAAGATGGAGCTGGAGACCACTACACATCCAAATCCATATAAAGATTCATGGCTACAAAAAGGACACCAGGTAATGTTAAATAAACAATGCCAAGTTGAATTTTAAATACGAGGATACAAGGATGAGATTTTGTATGATGTAATTCCCATGGATGTTTGCCATGTTTTGATGGGAAGGCCATGGAAGTTTGACAAAAATTTCATATGTGATGGGAGGAAAAACACCTACACCCTAGAGAAGAATGGTCGAACACACATGTTGATGCCAATAAAGGATAAGAAGGCAAAGGAAGAAGCCAGCCCAAGAATTCTTCTCATGAGTGGGAAGGATCTCTTGAATGAAGTCAAGAAAGAACAAGACATACAATTTGTTGCAGTGAGAAAGCCTAGAGTCATCCTTACCAATACTATTGTGGATGATCTTCCTGAAGAAATTCAGGAATTGGTGGAAAACTTTGTTGATATAGTAGTGGATGAGTTACCTTGCTCATTTCCACCCATTAGGATCATAAACCATCACATTGATCTTATTCCAGAAGCCATCTTTCCAAACAAAGCATCATATAGATTGACACATCAAGAAAATGAAGAGGTCAATATTTAGATCCAAGATCTGTTAGAAAAGGCTTTAGTTAGGGAGAGCTTAAGCCCATGTGCAGTACCAACTGTATTGAGTTTGAAGAAGGATGGAGTATGGAGAATGTGTATGGATTCTAGATCGATCAACAAGATCATTATCATGTACAGATTTCCTTTACCCACGATGGATGATTTGATGGATTGCTTGAGTGGAACAAGTTATTTTTCAAAGATAGATATCAAAAGTGGTTATCATCAAATAATAATGAGAGAAGTAGATGAATGGAAAACAACCTTCAAGACAAATGAAGGGTTGTATGAGTGTATTGTTATGCTATTTGGATTAACAAATTCTCCAATTACATTCATGAGATTGATGAATGAAGTACTTAAAGACTTCATAAGTAAATTTTTCATCGTATATCTAGATTATATACTAGTCTTTAGTAAAAATGAGGAGGAACATTTGAGACACTATTAAGAAGCAATTTGTACCTTTTGTGTATGTCGCACATTATGTAGATCAAATAATTGCTCCATCTAAAGTATCCATGTGAT
>JASDQU010237668.1:5221-15753 GCA_032191745.1 Picea mariana | reverse complement strand
CATACTTTTGAGGAGCGACTGAAGAGAAATGAAGCTGGTGGAAAAACCTGTGATTGCGGGACGCACCAACTCTCTGTTCCCTGTGAATTGTCTCATGAGTGAAAGAACATATGTCTGATTATATATATATATATATATATATATATATATATATATTATCACACTCCGAGCTGAATCAATGATTTCCTTGATTCAAGGAAATTTTCCCATGTCCTCTAGCATCAAATCAATGCAATGGGTGGCAGAAGGAATCCAGTACAAGGATGGATACCTTTACATAAGCATCCTTCCAGTAGCAACATAATTAGTATCATTGTCCGTGATGACTTGGAAAACATACTGCGAGCCTATCTCTCGGATAAAGCCATCCAACAACTCACATAATAATTGTGCATCTTTTTTATATGCACTTACATCAACACTTTTGATAAACATTGTCCCCTTGGGACAATTAACCAAGAAGTTTAGAATTGATCTGCCCTTCCCATCAGTCCACCCATTCGGCACCACGGTGCATCCGGTGGTCTTCCATGTTTCCCTGAGTTGAGCTAATCTTTCTGTGCAGTCGGCCTTTTCCTCTTGAAGGAGATGCCCTCTCAAATTCTGATAGGAAGGGCCCCTATACCTCGGGGCAACAATTGCAGTAGTTTCAAACATGGGATGGTAGAAGGTGTTATTGGCAATGTTAAAAGGTATATCACTCCAAAGAAAAAATTTGGCCACAAGCTTGTCGACCTCCTCCGTCTTTTTTTTTTTAATCAATGACCGAATAGAAGGTTGCCCCCCAGGTGTTGACCTCATCACAAAGTAAGATGAGGGGGATGTAGAAGTTGAGGGGATTGCAGATGTTGAGGGCCCTGTGGCTGAGGAGTGGGATTGTGGTACTGGTCCCCCCTCAGAGGCACTTGTTCCAGTGTATCTATTTGCAGTGGAACGTGCAAGTTCATTTTTGCGAACCTCGGTCGCATCCCTCTTATTAACCATATCAATGAGTGATTGGTTTGCAATACGCATAATTTCTACGGTACTGTTTGGATAAGGATCCAAATTAAACCCAGGGATTTTGGCAAGGTGATATTTCAAGCGGCTAATTCCTGCAAAAATCCTTTTTCCACAAAGATTGCATGTCAATACTTGTCTATTGGGAAGTTGCACTGGTTCACCATACACCCACATTGGATCCAATGCCTTCGACATTTTCTTTAGATGAAAATATTAAACTTATGGCACAAAAAAAAACCAAAATAAACACACGATAATGCAAAGGTTAAATAATAAGAGATAGATGAATTAGAATGATTGAATCTTCCATTCAAAAACAATAAGAAGAGGCACATTTCAAACCCTAGCCTAACTCTAAAAATTTAAAAAACAAAGTTCAAATCTTCAAGTTCAAACTTCAAACAAATAAAAGAAAAATGTTTTTGATCATACCTGGAAATCTTGATCTCTCCACTGGCGCTAATGGAAGCAAGATCCTTGGATTTCTCCTCCTTGGATAGATGCACAATGGATTTCCTCACACCTCTCTAGCTCTCTCACACTTCACAAATGAAATAATGACCAAAAAAAGGCACCCGCAGCCTCTAAAACCCTACTTGCGTGCACTTTACCCAGAAAAAACCTCAGTAGGCCAACATTTTGTATCGACTCGGGACACATTGTCAAAATTTCGGGAGTTAATGAAAGTGTCGGGACACTTTCAAAGTTTCAGATATGTCGCAGAATTTTCAGGGGAAAGTTTCGGCCAGGGGAAGATGTCAGATACATATTCGACATATTTGATATTTCGGAGATATATTCAACATTGGTTAAAAATATTTCAAAATTCACCGGATGGGGTGCCACGTAGTCTAGGGGATTCCACACAACCCACATGCGAGCTGAGCTATTCATATGGACGTCTACCACCTTGAACCTCATTCTTGGATGGAGGACAAACTTAAACGTGCTCAGGGGATGGATGGACAACTCCCTCACACAAGTTTAATGGCACCCTCAATGTGCCATGGAAGGGGGATGACGACAAGTACGGGAGGAGGTTGTGCGGTCATATCGACAAGGAAATGGGGTTTTTTTACACCACAGTCTAGTTTTCCTATCTTACTGCTTAGTTTTTATGTTCAATTTGTATGAACAATTTTTTGATGCATGTCTAGATAACACTGTCATAGCACTTAGTTGCCACTTTCTCTGGTTTCCAATTGTTTGGCGGAGCAAGTGGTGGCTCCTACTTTTAGCTACAAGAACAAAAGGATGCCACCTGTTTCGGTTTCCACCAGTTTGGCAGAACACGTGGCAAGCTTGTAAAACTGATCAGTGTTGTACAGTGACAAATGTTTAATGAAATAATATCACTTTTTATTTACAAAAAAAAATTACTTCAAAATTTTGTTGTAGAAGAAGATATATTGATAAAATAGAATTTAGAATAGAATTTGGCTTTTTTCTTTTAATCATTGATCAATTTAAAATAGTATTCTATAATATAATTAAAAACATCAGCAACAATAGAGAAAAAATTAATTATTTCAATGTCCAATTTAAATGAATGTAGTTATATATATTCTCAATAAAATGAATGAATACAACTTGATTAATGATTAAATAAATCAATTTGAATGTTTACAATGATATCCAAATCGTGTTGTTATTGATATTTTGTGATCTCTTTCGAGTCTCATTTGTTATTGATTCATAAGTTTATCCTAAGCAGACCATCATGAGCTTTAGCTTTTCCCAAGTAGATAAAGTCTCATTGTGAGATAAATAATGTTTCCCAAGTAGATAAAGTCGACCTCCCTCTATAGCATGGCATCTATAAGTTGCCAAATCACCATTTAACATGGCATCTATAAGTTGCCAAATCACCATTCCAAATAGGTAGTGCACATGATGCTCGGTGTTAAGTAAGCCATGATAAAGCTAGATTGAATTTTACTAAATCGAATTTGAACGAATGGACGAATTTTTAAAATTTTTGGAACGATTTGGATGAATTTGCCCCTGTTTTAAACATGTAAATTTATTGACAATGTTTGTATTCCCCCCTCCTTTTCAACTATGGCCACTTGATGCAATTGAAGAGAATCTTGTTTGATCTCTTCAAAATATCAGCAAAACGGGTAGAGAGCTTATCTGCTTCCACATAATCTTTGGTGCCTATGGGTTGCACCCTTATATCATATTTTATAATATAATGACATATGAAGAAACTGAAGGTCAAGAATATGAATGAGCAACCTTCCTTACTAATGATTTTCATGTCCTTGTGGAGGGAGGCGCTAATGAAGGATATTTTTGCAAGCATGAATATGGTTGTGTCACACACAAGTCCTTTCTTGATAAGCGATTTATGTTGATTATCTGAGTGGGAAGAAGTTGTTTCAGAGCTATCACCATATATTCGAAGTGGGTATAAATTTGATGGCACTTCTATTTTTCAAATCCGGGTTTTTTTTTCATGAATATAAGAACAACTTTTGTTGTGAATATAAAAGCAACTTTTGTAAAACATAAAATTATTATAAAATTGTATTTAACATTACATCATCAAAGTACAAAAGTTTATATAAAATATTTGATGTGTCTTACATCATATGGAATACAATACCATTAAAAAGTTAAATGGAAAAGAAAAATCTTTAAATATTTAAAATTCCTCTTTGCTTAACATCTTTCCAAATTTCATATATTCTATCTGATTCCACCATTGATGAATCAAACGTTGTTATGAGACTCACATTAAGGCATTTAATGTGGCCAATGATAGTTTTGTTCTTCGTGCATCCATTATTATGTTTTGTCACTTGCAAGTATAGTAAGTATTTGTTGCGATAACTTTGACATGTTTGGAAAATTAGTATCTAACTTGGTGGCACAAAAAATCCTTCAAACATCTTTCAAGGATGACCTCTCACAATTAACATGAAGAGTATCAACAAATGCATGGAACTCTTTCACGAAATCTTGAAAATCAAATAATGAATTGTTTTCCTCCCTCTCACAAATAGTAGGTCCCATGGGATAGCACAATTGGTTAAGACGTGCGCACACTCTTCTAGTTTGGGGAGAGGTCACGAGTTCGAAACCTGTGTCCCTTGGGGCTGCGAAGCTTTATCACTCCCATATCAGCCACTATGTGGGGAAGTATCTGGAGTGGGTTTCCAGTGCGGAATTCCAACGTGGAAAAAAAAAAATAGTATGTTGCATGTGTTGAAAAAACTTTTCAAGCCACTCCTTTGAATTCTCTTCTCTACCAAAAACATCATGTACACAATGACAAGGGATGAACAACCTTATAGAGTTGAAAAAATAAAGATTAGGGAATCTTCTATTCAAACTCTCTACAAGAGCTTGAGCAAATTCTTTTGCAAGTTGTTTGCAACTCTCTAGTGAACCATCAATGCAAGGTTTCCATGATTTCTTTTGTGTATCAACATAATCTCCATATGCATGTGGAATTGCTACAAATCACAATTCATGTTTATGAACAAGTCCCTCTTTATCGATAATTTCTAGATAACCAAATTTAGATGCATTTAAAATTTTAGATAAGTGACACGTGCCATCTGCAAATATGTCACTTCTTAAAAACCAAATTTTTAAAGTGTTTATAGTAACATCTATGGTTGCCCCTAAAAAGGTAACATCAACATACTCTTCCTAGAATTTTTTATTCAACTTGTTTAATTCACACTACATTTGCAAGCATACGAAAACAAAATTGAACTGAAAATATGCTTGCCTTATCATACCATGAGTCCTTCCTTTAATTTTACCACAAATTTAATATGGGAAGCATCAATACAACAAGTATTTCAATGACTTGTTCTCTAGAGAGCCATCTAACTCCATGGATTTGAAGAGCTTGAAGAGTTTCAAGTTGCATAAGTTCCTGTAGAGAAATAAGTTGACTATTTCTTTTAGTATAATTTTGCACCCAAGAATATACCTTATTTGTCAATTTCTCAACAAATACTATTTCAGGTATTCTTTTGGAGGCATCTGATGCAACTAAAGCTTCGTGGTGAACAATACAATGAATACCTACAAGATTGGGTACAACCTTTTTTAAAAAAGTAACAAAGTTAATTTCATTGCCAACCATTGATGAAGAACCATCTGTAGAAACGACTATCAATATTTTATTTGAAAGTCCCCTTGCTTCCTTTAAATCATTAATTGCATCATACATGTTGTTTTTCCTCTTCCATCACAAGCATTTATGAGCTTTAAAAACTATGAAATTGGAGGCCCAAACCCTTGCAAGCCTAAAAATGTGGCATAAACCACAAGGTGTTTCTCTAAAATATGATCTCTACTTTCATCTAGCATCAATGAAAGAAAATTAATATCCAACATTCTTGCAGTTTAGACTTCTTCAAGATATTCATATGTAGCAAAAATGAATTCTTTTGAAGCCATGTGATTTGTATATGATGTATAATCTTTATTCTTTGGCATGTTTGGTGTATGTAAGGACATTGCAAGAAAGGAGAGGGATTCATATTTTGAGAGGGGTAAATCTTCTTGCATAACCCAATAAACTAATTTCATAGTTATGATAACACTTTGCTTGTTACTTTAATCATTGCATGCTTTGTGTTCTATAATAGGTTTTGCTTTCTTTTCATTTTCATATATCGATTTTTCTTTTGAAAGTTTATGGATATGTGAGTTTTCATGAACAACTAGTGAATCATGTTGCATGGTAGAGAAACCAATTCCAATCCCCCATGGTCCGTATGCCTTATGTGTTTCACAGTATATGCATTTCATAATTGTTTTTCCTTTATGTTTTGTCTCTCTCAACCAATTATACTTAGTTTTCCATTCCTCACAAAACTCTCGTTTTTCTTTCAATTTTCTTTTTCTTTGAGTGTTAGGTTCTTCATCTTGAAATTATTCAACATGTTACTCATTGTACCCCAATATATCTAAGTCTTCATTCAAATCAAAATTATGCTCCCCTTTATTACGTGATGAAACTTGCGATGTAGTAGACCATTCAAAAAACTTTTTGATATAAGGTTGTTAGGATCCGATCCTAACCCCTCTTCATGGGTCATTAGTTAGTAGGATATGTTTTCTATGTAATAAAGGTTGACATTAGTTAATAAGGCCTAATAAATAAAGTAGAATAAGTCAATGTAAGAAGGCCTAATAGAAGCTTTCGCTTCTAGAAAGATATTCCTTTAGAAGTTTCCTTAGAAGGTAGAATTAGTATAAATAAGAGTATGAAGCATTCAATATTTTCGTCTTGGAGATTATTGTAATAGAGCTCTGCTCTACTGGAGGTTTCCCCCTCGGAGAGGCAAGTGAACATTGCTATCATTAATAAAGGTGCTATATCTGGTGTTATTCTGGTATTTTTCTAGTTATATCATTGTTATTTTTCCATTGCTTGCTAAATATTTTTGTTCTGCATATTATATTACATATGGAATATTGCAAGTGGTATCAGAGCTCTTTCCCAGGAAATAATTGTGGGGTAAACTTTTTTCAGGGTAGAGACATATTATGACGTCTTTAAGCTATAGAGATCTATCGTTACGTGCATAAACCTGCGGTCGGGGAGTAATACATGCAAGAAATACAAGTGGTTCTTAAGCACACATCTGTTGGCCACCCTTGTAACCCCTGCTAGTACCCCTTCGAGTGGTAGCGCATTAGACAACACCTGTATATGGATCGACCTAGGAATCTTGAATCCCTTCATAGATAAACCGATTGGTCGCCTGACTACTATAGTGTCACCGAGAACAACCTTTGGGAAGATACTCTCTAGTACCTAGGCAGTTGGGTAGTATGCCTAAGGGTATTGTCTAGCTTCCTTAATTGGTGCCCTGTGATATTGGGTCAAGTACTATTGTTGGATCCCGCATGTATGTAAGAGAGCTATAGCATAGGGAAAACCATTGACTGTAGATTCCATACAAACCCTAACCCTCAGGACGAAAACACTGATCTATTACACTACAATTTGGCCCGTGTCCACATTTTTGCTTCATAAACACTCCCTGCCGACATTTTTTATTATTGAGAATTTGGGAATTCCACCACTGTAGAAGTATTCAAGGAAGAGTATAACTCCAGAGGAGTAAAAATAAAATAAAATAAAAATTTTGGGGCCTGACCAAACTCTTATTTGTAACCTAGTCCATTGCATTCCTCTCTTCATTCTGATTGCAGTGGTACCCTTCATTTTTTTTTTTTTTTTTCTAAGGTCTCAACCCTTTCTGAGACGCCCTTGTTTTCCACCTATCCCATTGAACTCCTTTTTCCTGATCACCCTGGTACCTAGCAATTTGTGTGGCACAAATTTTGTCCCGACCCCTCATCTGCTACCTAAGTCGCTACCATTCCTACCACTCACGGTTAGACCAAAGAAGACTGGTATTCTAAGGTGTCCCTATTAGAACAAGACATATCTTCCATCAAAACTACCATATGCGCAAAAGTCCAAGAATTTGTACGCATAGAAGTTCAACTGGCTATAAAAAATGTCCTACAGAACTTCATGAAAGGTAAGAAGGTGGAGCCCAATCCAGAGGACCCTCAACCTTCCCATTATGAGCATACTCATTCATCACACTCTCCCTGGGGTTCTCCACACTCTTGGAATAAGGTGCCCAAAGTTTACATGCATAAATTTGATGGATCCAACCCAGCATGGTGGGTCTCTCAATTGGAACAATTCTTCTCCCTTCATAATATTTGGGATGATGAGACCAAAATCCATGTAGGGGTTTTGTACTTGGATCAAGAACAATGATAGTGGCATAAGAAATGTTATCCAGGAATACCCACTTGGACCATGTTCACTAAAGCAGTTTGTGCTCGTTTTGATAGGGAATCCCATTTTTTTGGATAGGCTCACCAAGCTGCACCAAACTAGATCAGTCACGGATTTCATCACGACATTTGAATAGTTGGCTATCGGGATTGAGGTATTATCTGATGCATTTTACCTTGAATGTTTTATCAGTGGCTTAAAGGAAGCCATCCAGGCTCATGTGGGCATGCATCATCTGACTACCTGGTTGTAGGTATTCCAATTAGCACTGGAAGCAGAGACCATCCTTCAATCCCCATCCATGAAGGCTCCAGTTCTCAACCATCCTCACCCTAAGGCTCACCCAACTCCGACAAAAACATTGAAGGTCCAAAATGTATCTCCAACAAAAATGGAAGAACGTCGCAAGCAAGGACCTCGCTACTATTGTGATGAAAGTATTCATGAGGGCATAAATGTTGAGAACAAAATTTCTTCCAGATCGATGCATAAACTTTCTCTCCCTCTGAAGACAATCCTATTAGATGAGGTTACTGACCCATAGGAGACTCAACCAAGTGATGATGCTGAAGATCCAGTTGTAATCCTGGGGGAACCAACATAATCGGTCATATCGCTTCATGCACTCTTCGGTATTTCGGCCCCACAGACATTGAAGATCAAGGACTACATCAAACATAGGCTAGTTGTGGTGTTGATTGATAGTGGTAGCACCCATAATTTTATTCATCGTAGGATTGCTGATGAGATCCATTGCTTTGTCCGCCTTGTTTCTAATTTTCAAATTCTCATCACTAATGGTGGTACTATGAAGTGTGAGGGCCGCTGTGAAAATATCAAACTCCAAATGGGTGATTATCATCTAAAAACCCACATGTTATCTATTTCCATGGTTGGTTATGATATTTTATTGGCATGGAATGGCTTCACACTGTAGGGCCAATCACAATGGATTATCAAGAATTATATATGAGCTTCACCCAAGATGTTCACCCCTATACCCTCCATGGTCTCCAAGCGAGGTCCCCTGAAATCATCAACTCTCACATGATGGAAAAATTGTTGAAGAAAGGCCACCATGGTGTGATTGCTCAATTTAATGCCATCCATGTCACTGAACAAGCCTCTCAGGTAGTTCCTCCTAGCCTACAACTCATCTTGGAAAAGTACCCCAAGGTCTTTGAGGTTATCACAAACTTACCTCCTTCCAGGGGTGAGCATGATCATAGCATCCCACTCCTTCTGGGAAGTCAACCCCACAATTTATGTCCCTACATATATCCATTTTCTCATAAAAATGAAATAGAAAAGATGGTACAAGAATTACTGGAGGCAGGGGTAATTCACCCTACTACCAACCCATATTCTTCACTAGTGGTGATGGTCTTAAATAAAGAGGGTACTTGGTGCATGTGCTCTAATTTCCGTGCCCTGAATAAACTAACCATCAAAGATAAGTTTCCCATTCTTGTCATTGATGATATGTTGGATGAACTCCAAGGTTCCTGCGTATTCACCAAATTAGACCTTCGCTTTGGCTATCACTAGATCCAGATGAAGGAGGAAAATATTATGAAGACTTCTTTCAGAATTCACAAAGGCCATTATGAATTCTTGGTCATGCCTTTTGGCCTTCACAATGCCCCATCCACCTTCCAAAGTCTCATAAATAAACTATTAAAACCTTACCTTCGGAAGTTTTTCTTGTTTTTCTTTGGTGACATCCTCATATACAACCACACTTGGGATATCCACCTTCTTCATGTGGAAAAATTTCTTCACTTGCTGCAAGAAAACCAATTGTTTTTCAAAAAGACCAAATGTTCCTTTGGAGCCAATGAAGTGGAATAGAACACATTGTGGGTCGAGATGGGGTAAAATTGGACCCCAAAAAGATACAATCTATGTAGGAGTGGCCGCGACTCACAACCTTAAAGCACCTAAGGGGTTTTCTTGGTCTCACAAGATATTACAGGAATTTTTTCCACCATTATGGAAAAATTGGTAAGCCCTTGACCGACCTTCTTAAGAAGAATGCATTACATTGGACACATGTTGTTGAGCAATCCTTCATGGATTTAAAGAGGGACATGTGCACTACTCCTGTTCTAGTAGCTCTTGACTTCAAGAAAACCTTTGTGGTGTAATTAGATGCTTCTGGCGCTGGTATAGGCACAATGCTCACACAAGATGGCTGACCTTTGGCCTTTACTAGCCAAGTGTTGAGTGGTCGTAATCTGGGCAGATCTACATATGAAAAATAAATGATGGACATTCTCCATGAGGTGCACACATGGCGTCCATATCTTTTGGGATGTCATTTTTAGATCAAAACATATCACCATAGTTTGAAGTATTTTTTGGAGCAACGATCATACTCCCCCCAAAAAAACAAGTGGCTGACCAAAATGTCGGGTTATGATTATGAAATCATATATAAAAAGGGAAAAGAAAATATAGTAGTTGATGCATTGGCAAGACAACATGAGGAGGATGGCTCCCTCTTTGCCTTATCTTTACCGATCCCTAATTGGATTGAAGAAGTACACCAAGAATGGCTAATCCACCCAACTATCTCCAAGTTAATTCAACACCTTCAGCAGGACCCTAATCCTCCCATTGTCTACACTTGGCAGGACAATATTCTCATATACAAGGATCGCTTGGTTCTATCACCCTCTTCAACACTCAAGCCGAGGCTCTTAAATGAGTTGCACTCATCAATTGTTGTGGG
>JASDQU010237666.1:1286-16822 GCA_032191745.1 Picea mariana | reverse complement strand
AAATGTTGCATTATGTTATTCAGCAGACAATTTTAGCGTTTGTCTTATTAGAATCATAAGAAAAATATAATATAATATTTACGATATATTATAATAATGAATAGAAAAAACAATGTTGAACACATTTCATAAATAATATTTTAACCATTACATCCCATAAAAGTTACCTATTTTGACTTTTGCATTTCTTGATCCTTAGGAAGTTTGCACATTTTTCACTTGCCTTTACCCTGATTTCAGGAAGCTTTTGTTATGATTGAAATTTTTGTACTAGTATATGGTTAAACAGATACAATTTCAACTCAGGATTCCTAGCCAATTTATTTTATAATATTTTAATTTTAAAATTCTTTTATTGTAAAGTTAGAAATGACTTCAATATACTATAGCGAGAAAAAATAGTTGTTATTTAAATGTTCTATGAAATCATTGTTTTTTTGTAATTTGTTTAGGGATATTTGTTTGAAATTCACTAAGAAATTGTTAGATCCACATATTTGAGTGATTATTTCTATATATGTGAGTGCCCCAAGGGTTTTTTAGCACGCTGAATTCATTTCTGCATTCATAAATGGATTTTAAACAGCAAAAAATAGTGATTTCAAGAAGATTTATGTTCCCGGATTCCAAAGTGGTAAGTTTTAAAAGCATTAATAAGTTGTTAAAAAAGATCCAAAGTAATTGTAGAATTTTGTTCAGTAGATGTTGAAATATCTAAATCTTTTGTTCTTTTAGATTTGCAAAGAGTTATTTCCAAGGTATTTGTCAAGATGTCCAAAGAACTTTCTCCTACTTGAGGGTACGATCATGAGGAGCCTACCTCTAACCTTACTAATACCTTTACGCATGGAAGGGTGAGATTGAATGTATGGTTCAAGAAATGATAGATGGTGATATCATTTGATCTCAGTCAAAGTACTTTCTCTTCACTAATGGTGATGGTTTATAAAAAACTTTGTTGATGGTATGTTTTCCCTGATAATAGAGATTTCAACAACATCACCATTAAAGATAAGTATCTTATTCCTATTGKTGATGAATTATTAGATGKATTTCAACAAGCAATTTTMTTTACTAAGTTGGATATTTGAAGACATCCCCAAAACAACCTTCATAACACATGAAGGTCATTATGAATTTTTGGTGATGCCTTTTAATGCATCTTCCACATTTCAAATATTGATAAATTATATTTTCAAACACTTTCATAGAAAATTTGTGTTCGCATTTTTTTGATAATATACTAATCTATAGAAAATATTGTGAAGAGAATACATGTTGGCATGGTCTTAAAACCATTGGAGGAGCAACAACTATATAAAATTCCTTCCAAGTGTGCCTTTGGGGTTCATGAAATGGAATATTTGGGTCATATTGTATCTTATGATGGCATCAACATGGACCATAACAAAATTAAATCTATGATGTGATAGCCAATTCCCAAAACCTTGAAAACTCTTAGGAGATTCTTAGGATTGATGCACTATTACCAAAAGTTTGTTAATAACTATAGTCAAATCAACATCACATCTAACAACATTATTGAGAATTGATGCCTTTTCTTGGACTCAAGAAGCAACCCAAGCTTTTGAAAAACTTAAGGGAGCCATGTGCAAACCTCATATCTTGGCCATGCATGGTTTAAAGAACACATTTATTATAGAGTGTGATGCATGGGTGAATGGAATTGGTGCAAATTAATGGAAGAAGGAAGGCCCCTTATCTTTGAAAGTTGCCCAATTATAGGAAAGAGCTTACTCAAACCCATTTATGAGAAGGAAATGTTGGTCACATTACACGTAATTAAGAAATCATGCCCTTACCTGATGAGAAGACACTTCAAAGTAAAAATGGATTATGATAGTATAAAGTACTTCTTGTAAAAATGACTATCTTCATAAGCGAAACAATAATGGGTTACGAAGATGCTAGTTTATGACTTTGAAATCATCTACAAAAAAGGGAAAAAATGTGGTGGTGGATGCACTTTCAAGGAAATAAGAAGACATTGAGGCCTTACTTGTGGTATTATAATTCTACATGATGATTAGGTGGAAGAAGTAAGGATAGAAAGGTAGTAGAACCATAATATGGAAAATCATTCAATAACTGCAATAGGACCCTAGTGAATCAAATAAATTTGTGTGAAATAATGATTTGTTTTGGTATAAGGATCACTATATTTATGTAGGGATTCCTAATTAAAAAAGAAGGTCCTTTTGAAACTACACACTTTTCCTATAGTGGGACACTCAAGAAATTTGAAAACTTGACGCATAATCAAGAAGGATCTATTCTAGGAAGGTCTTAAAATAGATGTTCAAAGTTTGTGGTGGGATGTTTTGTTTTCCAACAAGCAAAGGAGAGGTGATCAAGACCTGGAGTCTTTTATATCTATTAGCCATACCAAGTCTATGTTGGGAAAATATATGATTTTATCATAGGTCTACCAAAGTTTGAATGGAAGAATTCTATCATGGTGGTGGTGGATTGAATCAAAAAATTTAAACATTTTTTTATCACTTTCACATCCTTCCAAAGAAAGAAGAATCATACCAAAACATTCATGAAAAAAATTCAAAATTTGCATTCTTGTTTGAGTGTTCAACTAGCTTAGAGTGAAATGTACCATCTCCAATTTTATGGGAAAATTGAGATTATGAATAAATGTTTTGAAGGTTATCTTCATTGCTTTGCATCCAATGAACTATCATAATGGGTCAAATGGTTACCATTGGTAGAACGGTCATGAATATTCCTTCCATAATTCATTCAAAATGTCCCCATTTATATCACTCTATGGGTATCATCCTCCATCCATCACATCACCATTGAGAGGTAAATTCAAGGTTCAAGAAATGAGGATCACATCAAGAACCAACAACAGGTTCTCCAACTATTGAAGGACAACTTGGACATAGCAGAAAATAGGATGAAACAACAAGCAAACCAACATTTTAGTGGAGGGAACTTTGAAGTGTGTTACTAGATAAATCAGTAGGTGGAGACACTAACAAATCTCCCTAGATCCACCTAGATCTAGAACAAAACAGGACAAGACACGACTCTTTCTCTAAGTTGTAGTCATTGAATCTACTACCCAAAAGGAATGAGTGACATACCTTTATATCGCTTCCTTAGGTCTCTTTTGTCCCTACTTCGCTCCGGTGCTCGTGTGAAATCAGGTCCAAGACAACACAAACCAACCAAAGTGAAGATAGAAAAGTATATTCAATGTCAACCTATGCATATGATCAAGGAGTTATGCAATAAAATAAGAGTGATTTTATGGGAAAGGGACATGTCGTTGTATTATATTAAATGAAAGTAGAAGATACAATCAGATCTCCTTGATGTCGCAATCTTCCTTTCAGTGAAACTTGGTTCCAACACACACACTTTCTCTACATTTGCATGAAGAAGATCCAATGCAACTTGATAGACCAAATAGAGTCTTCAAGCTTCTATCCAAGCAGAGATCTTCACACAATTCTTTCACCAATTCTTCATTCAATCTTGCTTAACCTTTTCCATGAGAAACCTTTCAATATATAGGAGAAGGAGATATGGCTAAATGGATGAAGATGATCCCACCAAATCTGAGAAGTCAGTAGGATTCCAACCATGCGAATGCCAACTCATTTTCTAGAAGATTCCCTTCTAGAACCTTCGTGACCTCTTCTCTTTTCCAAGCTTTGAAACAGGTTCGCACCCTACCTCTAGAGCAGACTGTGAACAATTCACACCCTCAGTATGGGTTTCCTGTGAGAATGAAGGATTTTCACACCCTATAACATAGGCAAGCTGCGAACTCATCTTAAAAATATTATTTTTGGAAGAAGACAGCAGTCACTTTTCTCAGGCAAAAAGTCCTTGTGGGAGCCTGAATACATCACTGTAGAGACATTACCAAAGTGACCAAAAGAATGTGTAACAAAGTGGAGGATTGGGAATTTCTAATATCATGACCACACAAATGGATGCTCCTTGAGAAACAAAATAATGACAATAGATTAGCACCAAAACACTATATCCCATATAAGGTGTTGTATAGGATTCACAATATGGATTATAGATTGGAGTTACCTTAGTCTTTATATGTACATCTAGTCTTCCATGTTTATTTTTTGAAGAAGATAATCAATGAGATGATCTCTGTTCAAAAAAAAATTCCAGGCATTAATAAAGAGGTAAAATTCATAATAGAACTTTAAACAATCATTGAAATATGAATCAATAAAATACATAATTGAGAAATTATTGAATATCTCATCAAGTGGAAGAACTTTCCAATAGAAGATGTGAGACGGGAAGATGCACTCTTTATATAGAAACACCCACAAATAATAAACATTGACAACATTGTTAGTTTCAAGGGAAGATGATGTTAATTCCCTAACCATAATCCCCATTCATTATTGTTACATTGATGAGAGTTATGTTCACTTATTAATATTTGTTTCTAGCCATGTTTGTCTCCTATATACACATCAAGAAGATAAAGAGTATTCTTGACCTCCTGAAGAACATTCTTATTCATTCACTTGATTTAGGCGTGAAGTTACTAAATTTATTATTTTTAATTCTCATTTTCCCATTTGGTCCATAACACACCCAAAATACATACATAAATGACACACCTAACCCACACATATAAATGATCCACCTAACCCACACACATAAATGATGCACTGAAGAAGTACACAAGCAACACATATATTAAATGACATACTGAAATTTTGCATATAAACATTGCACCTAACCCTCTCATAAATTATGCACCTAATCAAAACATCTAACCCATAAATATATTGTCATGAATAAATGACATAAATTATGCACCTAATCAAAACATCTAACCCATGAATATATTGTCATGAATAAATGACATACATAAGCCATGAATATAAATAGCTATATGTTCATGCTCACCTAACCCATGCACATGAGAGACATAGCTAATCCATGCACATAATCAACATGTTGTACATACCTAACCCATGAATATATTGTCATGAATAAATGACATACATAAGCCATGAATATAAATAGCTATATGTTCATGCTCACCTAACCCATGCACATGAGAGACATAGCTAATCCATGCACATAATCAACATGTTGTACATACCTATCCCATATCCCATGCATAACTAACAATATTTTTTTAAAAATAATGTTGTTATCTTACTAATATTCAACATTCATTTTTTTTATTCCTCAAAGTTGCATATTACACAACATCTATATCTATAAAATTTTAATTGGCTTAAAGATTTAGGTAAAACTAGAGTTGTTAATAAGTGTTGATGTACTACCTATGTGATTACAAATCAAAACATCATAGATAGTTCAATTTGATGTTATCCCAATCAATCGCTATGAGATTATATTCAATAGTCCATATCAATATAACCATAAGTTAGTCTATGATAAAATGCCATTTCATACACTACAAAGGTAATACCTTAGATATATGTATCTCTTTGATATAACCATAAGTTATTCTATGATAAAATGGCATTTCCTGCACTACAAAGGTAATACCTTAAATATATGTATCTCTTTTTATCTCACAACATTAATTTTATTACAACAAATTATTAAACTAGTCAATCTACCTACTACATAAGTGTATATTTCTTTCTATATAAGGATTAGAAGCTATTAAAACTAATTCTTGATAAATTATCACTTACAAATATAATAACTTAGATGTATGTATCTCTTCTTATCTCACAACATTGATTTTATTACAATAAATTATTAAACTAGTCAATCTACTACATAAGTGTATGTCTTTTCCCATATAATTATTAGAAGCTATTAAAGCTAATTCATTCATTGATAAGTTATCCCCTACAACAATGAGAAAACATTCACATTAATCTAATGTGGATGTTCTTGAGAGGTCAATTAAAGGTCTTTATCCTTTGTAGCTTATATCAAATTTTATTAGCTTTTATATAGGATCTATTTTGAATCAAATTTGTATTTTGAATCAAATTGTATATAGTATTGGCATTAATAAATTATAAAAGTGAAATTTATATGTAAATAAACTAAGCACATAATTACAAATATAATCAATATATGTAAATGGTATACCTAACCCACCAATATTAGAGATAAACCTAATTTAAATAAATAAACAACATACTTAATCCACACATATAAATGATACATCTAAAACACACATAAATGATACTTCGATCTCACACATTTAATTAATAAATATAAACAACACATCTAACCCATACACATAAAAAATGCATTTAACACACATAAATAAGCAAATGCAGCTTATAACCCACACACATAATTCCCAGTCGATGAACTAATGATAAAGAGACCCACACACATAAATGGCCAATTCCTAGCCGATGAGCTAATGATAAAGACACCCACACACCAAGTAGTTCCACCCCAGTGTTTGTACCCATTCCACAATTGAAAGTACACATGTAAATAGTAGTCCCATATATCTTTATGATGCCCCCAACTCCACTTAGGATACCATTTTCTTGCGCAACACCATCGAATCAACAAATAGATGTCATAGTAGTGTCAGGTGTATTTTTTATTCTTTTGTAAATGTAATTTTGAAGGCACTGTGCACCAACTATTTCCACCATCCCTCTAATCTATAAGCCAACTCTCTGAACTGTAGGTGTGTGAGATTAAAATATACACTTGTTTCTTTCCAACCAAATATACCAACAGGCCAATGAAGGTACAATGTATAATAGAGTTTTTCTAATTTCAGTCAATTTTCAAAACAACCTGTAAAAGAGCTTCCTCCCCAAGAAGTAACAAGACTATAAACAATAGATAAAAAAATCCATAGATGTTGTGTGAAGGGACAATTTACAAACAGGTGGAAAATAGTCTCCTCATCGCTACGACAAAGTGGGAAATAGATTGGGCCTTACCAACCTCTTTTCCACAGATTATCCCAGGTTAAGATTTTATTCTCCAGTGCCAGCCAAAGGAAAAGTTTATTTTGTAAGCTAGATCCCAAGACCACAACTGTCTTCACCACCCTGCTATTTGTATCGACCAAAATTTATTTGCCAAGGTGTTATAAATGTTTTTTACAATGAGTAATCCTGAATGGTCACCTCCGGTCCAAATTAACGAGTCTTCTCTAGACTGTGGCTGGACTCTAAAATCGATGAGTGCCTTGCGAAAAGAAAACCACCAAGTAGCCAAGGTTCCCGAGATTTCTAACTCATCATTGGTTTTCCATTGATTTGTAATGAATCCCAAACAGGACTGAGCCATGGCTTGATACAAGTATCGTATGTTTTTATTCTTTATATACAAAAGGAGTTCTGAAGAGAGTAAAGAAGAATTTCCAATGACCAATATCTTATCCAAGACGATTAGGATAGAATATCCATTACCAGGTTTCCAACTTATCCAATGTGTAATGAGAGGCATCGATTTCATCAAGCTTTTCCAAATCTACAAGGCCAATGGTTGAAGAGTCATAGTCGTTCTGAGCCAAGTGGCCACTGAGGAGTAGGGTAAATATTAAAATGTTATTATTCAATGCATACATGATAATTAAGGATTTAAATAAAGGAACATTTAGAATCAATTGTTTTCTAGTGTTTTTCTTCATTGAAAGAACCAAAAACACTACTTTCACTCAAATAAGTGTTTTACTGGCACTGCTTTAAATATTACATCAATATAAATTCATCTTATCTTTCAATCTATCATGTGTGAAGATGGATCAAATCCCTTGAAGTGCAAATATTTTTTTAATTGCATAAATTTAAGAAAATGTGTGTACCTCGAGGGATAATCTCTCTCAACACACAATATATTTGAAATTAAGATAAAGCTATATTGATATATCTATAAATGAAAAAGAGATAAACAAGATACCCATATCCATTATAAAGTTGTAAACTTTGGTAAGAATCACTATTTGAGAAAATCTTAACTCTTAATCTATCATGTGTGAAGAGGGAATAAATTCCTTGAAATGCAAATCTTTTTTTAATTGTAAAAATTTGAGAAAAAAATGTACACTTAAGGAATTTGATTTCTCTCAACACACAATACATTTGAAGGTAAAATAAAACTATATTAATATATCTATTAATAAAAAAGAAACAAACAAATATCCATATCCATTATAAAAAGTTGTAAACTTTGATAAGAATCACCATTTGAAAATGTAATTAATAGTGATTTTATTTTCATAATAATATCACACTTTAATTATTGTTAATACAATTTTAATACAAGCTTAACAATAGGAAGATATTAAATATGAATGGAATATTTAATTTTATTGTTTGTCCCATAGGAAAAAATCATAAAATTATAATATAATATTTATGTTATATTATAAATATGAATAGAAAAAACAAAGGAAAAAACACTTCATAAATAATATTTTAACAATTAAAGGAGTTGGGCACAAGCAACCAACCAAATGCTTTACCAACCACAATTAAATGAATATGTTTAAGTGTTTAAAAATGATTTGTGTCTCTACATTTCTTTATCCTCATGCAGATTTCAGGAAGCTTTTGTTTTCATAGAAAAGTTTGTACATGTTTTAAATTATATTCAGATAGCTACACATTTCAACTCATTGTTCTTAGACAATTTATTTTGTAATATATTAGTTTTAAAATTTTTTTTGTTTTCATAGAAAAGTTTGTACATGTTTTAAATTATATTCAGATAGCTAAACATCTCAATTCATTGTTCTTAGACAATTTATTTTGTAATATATTAGTTTTAAAATTCTTAGTGTAAAGTTGGAAGTTACTTTAGATTTTCTCAAGCAAGAAAGAATAATATTTAAAAGAAATATTTTAGTATTCTCTTATTAAGAACTATATATTGTTTTTAATACTTATATCTCACACTTTGTTAAGATTACAACCAAATAACTTGTCTCACTTTGTTAAGATTTGACATTGATTTTTAACACCAAATAACCTTTTAATGGATATGAGATTTTGGAAATAACATGACCAGTTCGATTGGTTTGAAAAGATTTGTCCTTTTATCTAAATGGATAAAATGTCATATTACTAGAGAGAGATTCATATATATATATATATATATCCGAATTGAGAGTGACAATGTCACTTTCCTTAAACTTTTAATAGTTAATTTTTAATTTTCCTCAAACTTTTACTAGAATATGTTGATCCACACAAGTGCAATAAGATTCACAATAAGTGCACCCATCCTGATGAGAATTTTAGTATGGTTTCCTTGTTTTGGCTTCACTCTCTTTTCACACCTTAAAAAAATTATTTCTAATCTCAATGGAGAAGGTAGAAGTAAGATATTCCCAAAATGTAAAGAGATAATTAAGAAGACAAATTGATACACCTTTCACATCCTACAATACAAGAGAGTGTTAATAACCCACCTATGCACAACCGCCTCATCACTTCAAATGTATTAATATCCCACCATCGATTGCAATGAGAGTACACCCACTTGCAAATGATTTAAATTTAATCTCATATCCACTTGGAAACAAAGCCACCACTTGCAAATGCTTGAAATTCAATCCCATATCCACTTGGAAACCAAACCATTTGTTCTCCATCATTAGATTCATTTCAAACCATTCCTAATGGGAGGTTGGAAGTGATTAAGTCCCCCAAAAGTTTTTCTTATTTTTTCCACTTCTAACACAATAGACTTTTTATCTTTTTGGTATGCCATTATGTTAATATGAGTCCTTAATATCCAAAAGAATTAAATGTTTTTGTTGTCTCCTAAGTTGTTTGAATAAGCCTAATCAATATGTTGTATTAGGGATCTTGAGTTGTACTACATATGCTAGATTATTATTGAGGAATCTCCTAATACAAACATTTATAAAATCTCTCTATTTTTCAACAATGTTAATCCTTTACATAATGGCATTGCCTCTGCTTGTTGTTCGTTTCTTTTCTAAGACCCCAAGCATAATTTAGTTCCTAATTCCCTCTGGGGCCAATGAGGATACCCCTTACACCTTCCTCTCATATGTTTCCTTTCAAGGCCCCATCAAAGAATAATAAATGTTGTTTCCTCCTTGATTTCCACTCTTGAAACTCACCCTCCCCAAAACGTAACTACCACAAGTCCTCTCTTCTTGGTATTCTAATTTGCATTTTTGGTGAAGCTATTACTCCCTACAATAGATCTTTAAGTCATAATACCTTCCTTTCCTCTATCATTGTAGTGTTGTTCCATTTGATACCTTTTAAATTAATTACTTCAATGAGTAATCTTCAATATTGTGAATTTATTACTCTTAGAGTTGTCCGAGCTTGCTTGAATATGGCTATATTCCTTCCCAACCATATTTTCCAACAAAGAAAATTGGGTGTGACCATCCATACCCTTTCCATGAGTTGTCTATTCACAAAGTTACTTAGACATGTTTTATGCCAAATTTGAAACATGTCTCACCAAGCTAAGGGTATTTTTATATTCCTCCCCAATTCTTCAAAAGAATTATTCCATAACTATTTAGTGAATTAACATTCTAGGAAGAGGTTCCTTGATGTTTCTTCTTCTACACAATGTAGTGAACATCTAGATGAGCCTGGGATTACTTGTCTCTTTAGGTGATCAACAATGATAAATTGACCATGATCCATCATCTACTATAAAATCTTCATGTTTGGGAGACAATCCCCTCCCCAAATGCACTTCCAAATAGTAAACCTTAGAGGTAACAACTACTTGGATATTTGAACTTGATATCCTATCTTGACTATATATACACCTCCTTGAGATCTCCACCCACTTGAATATTAGAAATATATGTTAAGTAGGTTATCCCCTGCTGGGTCCGAGGGACTGATCCCCCCAGTTGGGGGGTCTTGGGGCAAGCAAGCCCCCGGCGGGGGTTCGGACATGAAGCCCCTGAAGGAAATATTTCCTTGTAAATATATATTTTAATTTCATAGTAAATATGGACCGTTCAATATAAGGTTGAATATCTGACGATAGAAGTTATGTTAGGGTTTTTTTCCCTAGAAGGAAACCCTGTTTTATGAGGGAAATGTATTGCAGTTGTGCATCATCGCGAATATTGTATTCTGAGAGAGGAGACTGTAAGGAAAAGAAGAGGAAGTTGTAGTGGGTGTGTTGTAGGTTGTATCGCTTCATTTTGCTAGATAATAAAAAGGAAGGACCTAACAATTTCTCTGGTGGATGTAACCCACACTGGGTCAACCACGTATCTCTGTGTCTCTATTGTATTGTGTTTCTTATATGTTTTATTTATGCATTTGTTTTATTTTAATGTTCCATGATCATGTTTATCTAACAGGGCCCTACCCAAGAAGCACAAGGAACCTATAAAAAACTCTTAATAAACTAAAGGAAAAACGATTTTATTCATAAATCTCAGCAATACATCAATAACATCAAATCTCTTAGTCTTCAACAAAAAGTCTCGTAGAACAATTTCATTCAATGATTCTCTAGAAATTCATCATATCCCCCTATCCTAGACTGGAGGCCTATATATAACTAGAAAGTTTGACCTCCCTTCCTAAATCAAGGAGAGTGATGAGTAAATGAGGGATCTCATCCCTTTAAATTCGTATTCTTGAACCATTGTTGAAAACAAGTGGTCATAAATGCACATGGAGTAGTCTTGGAGGTAGGTGTAGAACGTTTATGTTGATCTTTGGCTAGAAGTTCATTCGAGGAGACACAATCCCTTGTTTCTAGGAGGTTGGTTCCCTTGACTCTTGCACTTCAACTTATTTGGTGGAACATGGGTCTTTTGCCAAAAACATTAGTCCAAAAAGGTATTTTAGACCCAAAAATCTACCTTAATCATACATTCATTAAACAACATACAAAAATACTCATCACTAACTATTACATATGGTCAAAAGAAAACATTAAGCCATTTTGTGGTGGAAAATACATCAAATATGATCCTTTAGAATATACAATAATGAGTCTCATCATCACCCCCCAGCTGAAATATTGCACACCCTTTGTGCAACCAAAAAATGGTCTTCTTAATTTCATTGTTACATTGTTGGTGTTCAGTACTCTATTGTTGTTGTTATATACTTCATTGTTGTTCACTTCCCTTTTGGTGCTCAACAGAGTGTAGATGTTCATTACCCTTTTGTTGTTCATTCCCCTACTCCTTCTCAATATAGTGTATTTTTTCATTACCATGTTGTTCCTATTGTTTTTTGTTGAATTCTTCTTTGATATCCCAAGCTGTGTATTTGGTGACAAATTGTTGATCATGGTATACTTTATCTTTCAAAATGTTGGTCCAATCTGCTTCTTGTTTCCCTGGTTGGAGGTCACCCATAAGAGCGACAAGGAGAAGGAGTGGATGGGTCATCCTTAGCCCAATCCAATTAGTTCTCATCCTCCTTACAATTTATTTATAGCATGGGGTTCTGAGGAGGGAAGTTTGTAATGTGCTTGGAGAGTGAGGCTCTCTAATTCTCATGCCAGGAGGCAAGGAATTCCATCTTCTATGGCAAGCCTATGTTGCTACTTCTCCAAACAATATTAGTGTATCATCAATGTGGGCTATGTCCTCCCTTTGTTTGGTTGTCCACTATGGAGTTATCTCCTTACCTAAGAAGAGGGTGTGGTGACTGTTGATAACATATTTAGGCTCGAAAACCTCTACTTTGATCCAAATGGGTGATTTCTTCTCTTCTTCTTTGTACTTTTTCAATTCCCCATGCCTTAGCCAATAAGTAAATGCCATCAATTGCACATCCCCTACATATGGATTGGGATTCCAGTTCTAGGGATGTGGTAAGACAAGGTTATGCAGGTAGAAATCAAAAAGTTCGGCTTTCTCTACTATGTTACAACCCTGGTATGCATTTACAAAATATTTGGGTGTATCTAGGTTGAATTTCACAAACTTGGCTAAGTGTGTGATTTGATTCTTGTGCCACTGTTCTTTTAGGAATAATGTATATGTTCAGATTGGTGGCCTACATTCCAAAATTTCTTCAAATACTTTGGATATAGTTTTGAGTGTTGCTTTCATGATCTCCACTTGTTCATTCTTCTCATGTAGATATATTTTTACCATTATCAATTGTTGCTAGAGTTTTCGGTTCTTGACCTTCAACCTATGAATGTAATCTACTTTCTGCATAGTCATAATTTGAAACTTCTCTTGCACAAGTTGGAGTTTTTGTTCCAACTCTTGAGCAACCTCTTCTTTAATATCTCTATTATTATATTCTACCACCCTTTTCCACTTGATGACATCAACCTTGGATTTCTTTAGTTCCAACATGGCTGCATACATAAGTTTCTTTGCATGATTTTTATTTTTAGAGGTTCCTTCTATTGGTCTCTCCTCTTTCATCATAGTCTCCTCTTAAGTCTCTTTCCCATTATTTCTTTTAAATATTCAGGACTAGGAGAGTCCTTAACTTCTTCCATAGATGATTTTAGGGGATAAATTTCGCCAATGG
The DNA here is from genome assembly GCA_032191745.1 of Picea mariana. Lineage (NCBI taxonomy): Eukaryota > Viridiplantae > Streptophyta > Pinopsida > Pinales > Pinaceae > Picea > Picea mariana. The sequence continues at coordinate 3,356 of JASDQU010237666.1, read as the reverse complement.
ACTAATTTTCCATGGTTTTTTCCAGAACAAGATTCACCAATTTCCATTTTTTATAAAAATCACCAAAATTTTATGAAAACTATATAAAATTCTTAGAAATTTGAATATTTTTACAAAAATATCGCCAAAATATTTATATTTTTTATATTAAGGACTAGTAAGATTATCCCATGTTTCTACATTTTAATATAAATTTCCATGCTTAAAATTATCGTTAACTTCTTCTACTTGGGGTGTGAGAGTGAGTGGGACTGATGGAATTGGTCTCTTCTTCTTCTGACTTCTCATGATCCTACTAGACCTCCTCCTTCTAGGTTGCACCCATTCTATAGTCGATATTTTCATAGTATTGATTGTAGGGGTCCGCAAAGTAGTTAAAACACCAACCACCTCTTTATCTTTTGTTTCTTTTTTTTCATTTGCTATTTTTCCTTCTTGGGATTGGTGAGTCTCTTGGGTTTCTCTCCCTTGTTTCTCTTCTCCTCACTCATGGCTTCATGGACTTCTTCAAAATATTGTATATCCATATTAATGAAATATGCCCACAAAATTCTATGTTTCAAGATTATAAGAGCATCAGAGACTATTATCTTGATGAGGCGATGGTGTGTTAGGAACTCTTGCTTCCCTCTTTGTACCTTTAAACTCATCTCTTTGAGGGACTTGAGGAGAAAATGGGGGATATTCAGATTTAGGTGTGGTTCTTGATCTGAAATATTCCTAAGCTAATGCAACAGTCTGAAATGATAGGCATAGATGATCCAAGGGATCAAATTTTACTCAAAAACTCTAAGTGCTTAGAATCACTTCAAAATGGACACGTGCATAGGCCTCGCCCCCACGAACCCAACACAACTTGAACAGGCTCAAACATACATCATATGCGTAATATATCATTTTCTATTCATTTTTCCAAACAAACAAAATTTTGCTGACCTTACAATCCGTACAGTGTTGACGTGGCAGATGACCATACAATCTGTATGACCGTACAGTGATGGTGTGGAAGGGTACGGACCCACATGTGGCAGAGTGCTAAGTTGACAGGCTGACAGAGCAGGATCGATGGCAGACATGTGGACAAATTAGGTTGTGACAAGTGGCATTTGATGGACAAGTGTTATGGTGCCACGTGGCCCAGCCGTGGGCTTCCACGTGGCACCCCTCCAGTTTTGTTTGGCATTTGGTAAAATTTTTGTGACTCCACGGGAATCGAACCTGTGACCGTGTGGGAAGTGGAAGAGCTCTAGCATAGGTCGGGCTACCAGCCCGCCTATGGTTCATTACTTAACCAAACATATGTTCATATTTATTTGAATTATATTTAATGTATGTGCGATCGAGAAAAAGGGTCGGGGCTTAGCCCCCACCCACGGTTCATACCATATTGCATACACCATACATCCTTTCCATATAACCTTGGTGCACAGATTGTTGCAAAGGAGGTCTAGCCCCCAGTCTATACTGCATTTTACAGGACCCATATATAACAGTTAGCATGAGGTTCCAAATTCTTAGCCCCATGACCCACGACGCATTCACCACCATATAACCTATGCATATAACCAATCGTGCAGGGGCTTAACACTCCAATGGTAAAGTTTTCCATGTGCCCACCAAGTGTCAACACCACAAACATTTTTTCGAACGAGTCCGAGATAGACATTGGGATGTGGCCATATGGACCCTATGCGACCAACACCTCTGCCCAAGGGGGTGCTAATCCCGCTAACTGTTCGAAAGAATTCTGGTTTTTGTGGGATGTGCATGTGTGTTGGGTTTTAGGCCTAGTAAAGTTGTGGGAGCCAGATTGGTCATTCATAGGTGCAATTTGGCGAGTAGGTACAACAAGCTTGAATGGGAAAAATTCGAGGAGGTGTAAGTTCTTCATTTTTTGGCCAAACCAGGTGCCGAAAAATCCCAGCTAGGTATTTTGGACGTTCTAAAGCCATTGGAGCCATATTTTTTTGTATTCTAAGAACTGTAAGAGAAATTTTTAAGCATAATGAAAATGATAAAAGGGAAGCTGGACCAAGATATGTATCCAAAGAGAGAGGTGAACTCCTTCAT
>JASDQU010237661.1:0-16920 GCA_032191745.1 Picea mariana | reverse complement strand
AGGTTGACATGACATTAAAGCAAAAAGGTTGTGCTATTCAAAGTCATCCAACTACTGATGGATTTCTCTCAAACTTTGAGTTCTTTGATTATGTGGTTCAGAGAATGATTCTCTGCTGGAAGTTGAGGTATCTTGTGAGTGTTCAGGTTGTCTTTGTACCTGCAATCTTGGAAGAATAGTTTGAGGTACTTGCTGTCCTGAATTTTCTGCATTTTCAGAACTTGGTAGCAATGGATTTTGAGTGTCCATTTGCTGATTTTCTGAATCATTCCAGAATTGATTTTCCAAAAATTTTACATCTCTGCTGAGAATTAGTTTCTTGGTGATTGGATTGTAAATCCTATAAGCTTTATATGTTTCACTATATCCAGTGAAAATACATTTCTCACTTCAGTCATCCAATTTCTTCCTTAATTTGGAAGGTATGTGTGAGTATGCTATGCATCCAAATGTCCGTAGATGTGCTACATTCAGCTTTGTCCCACTCCATGCTTCTTGGGAAATTTCATCTTTAGACTTGTGGTTGGTGATCTATTCAAGAGATAAATTGAGCATGCTACTGCTTCAGCCCAAAAAGTATTTGACAAACTTTTCTCTTTGAGAAGTGTTCTTTCCATATTCATTATTGTCTAATTCTTCCTTTCAGCCACTCCATTCTGCTGTGGAGTATACCTTGTTGTTGCTTGCATGATGATGCCTTGAGATTTGTAGAAATTTGCAAATTATCTGGAGTTGTATTATCCTCCTCCATTAGACCTGAGTGCTTTGATATATTTTCCACTCTGTCTTTCAGCTTCTGCTTTGAATTCTTTGAATTTTGCAAAAGTTTCAGACTTGTGTCTAAGAAAATAGATCCATATTTTTCTGTTGAAATCATCAATAAACGTTAGAAAGTAAAAACTACCACCTATTGACTCTGTTTGCATTGGTCCACATAGGTCAGTGTGAACAAGTTCAAGATGTTGTTTGGCTTGATTGGAAGACTGTGGAAAACTGGTTCTCTTATGTTTTCCAAGTATGCAAGACTCACATGGCGGAATTTGCTCTTTAAAGATAGGTAGACCTTTGACCATGGAGTTTTTATGAAGAAGACTTAGACTCTGAAATGGTAGATGTCCAAATATTGTATGCCAAACCATTGTTTCATTCAGGGTTGATGCACTTTGTGCATAAGGTTGACTTAGATTTGCAGTTCTGAGGGTAAGGGGAAACATCCTATTTGGAGTCATATGGATTTCAGAAATTAATTTTCTGTTGGGTTTTCTATCATAAATTTTGCAAGATGCTCCCTCAAAAAGTACTTTATATCATTTTTCAATGAGATGTCCTACACTTATCAAATTATGTTTCAGATCTAGAACATGATAGGCATTGTTTATGTCTTTCTTTACATTCTGTTTAGTAAGAATAGGAACAGTTCCTTTTCCTTGAACTTTGACTAAGTAATTATTTCCAAGTGTAATATCAGATGAGATTGAAGAATCAATGCATGAGAGTAAATCTTTGTTACTTGTCATGTGATTGTTGCATCCACTGTCCAGCAACCATAGATCTTTAGGTTGTTCTTCAGTTTTGTGGCATGAGAGAAACATACCTCCTGCGTTTTCTTCCGTATGATTTGACACATGTGCTTTTCCTGAGAGCTGATCTACTTACTTCTTCCTGCATTTAGATTCATAGTGCCCATACTTTTTGTAGTAATAGCATTGTATGCTTGTTTTGTCATTTGATCTTCTCCCTCTGCCTCTTTGAGGCTGGAAATTCTGATGTTGATTTTGTTGCTGTTGTCTTTGACCTTGGAAATTTTGATTCAGATATTGTTCTCTGTTACCTCCACTGGAATGAGGGTTACCTTGATTGCTCCCTCTTCCTTGATGACCTTTGCTTTTTCCTCTGCCTCTCCCTCTGTTGAAGGAGAATTAAGTTTTGAAAGCATTGGAGATTGACTCATTTGTGAGATGCCATCTGGTCTCATGTGTCACCAGAGAACCAATTAGTTCATCTGTTGAAAAACTTGACAGATCCTTGGATTCAAGGATTGCTGTTACAACCATTTAAAATTTATTGGGTAAAGTTCTGAGAATTTTCTCAACAATTCGCTGATCAGTGATGGTTTCACCAGTCAGTCTGATCTGATTCACGATGCCCATGACTCTGGTCATGAACTGATCCACATTTTCGGACTCTGTCATTCTTAAAGTCTCGAATTATGTCCTCAAGGTCTGCAGTTTGACTATTTTGACCCTGTCATTTCCTTGATAGGAAGATTTAAGGATGTCCCGGGCCTGTTTTGAAGAACCAACGCCTGTGATTTTTGAGAAAATTGAATCATCCACAGAATTTTGAATCCAGAATTTGGCTTTATTTTCTTTGTTGCTCAGTGTTGCCTGAGCAATTTCCTACAGATTTGACATGGCAGAGAGGGCGGTTGGATCTGGTTCCACATATCCAAGATCCACTAGTTCCCAGCACTCTTTTGCTTGCAAGAACAACCTCATTCGAAGAGACCAGAACTCATAGTTCTTTCCAAGTAGAATTGGACCTTGAGTTGGTCTTAAATTGCTAGACTACATATTTTTAAAGAATTTGAATAAAAAAAAGAAACAAAATTCTTACTTACCTGTCTCCTGCATATGCTTTGTAGTGACTTCAGAACTCTGCGTTAAAGATTTCGTGAGTTTTTGGCTTCGCGATTCTGTCGTCGGGACTTCGTTATACGAGTCCTACAATCTCTTGTCTCTCCAACCTTCGATCATCGAAACGTCGATTTGCCGATGGCTGAAGAGAGCTTATCAAACTTGAATTGGGCCTTAGTCAGCATGTAATGTGACCACATGCCTTTATTTTAAAGCTCTATGGGCTTTTCCCATTTTTTCTTTTTTCCTTTCAATTTGCGGAAATGCGAAATTTGCCTTTGGACTATTCAACGGTCCAGATCTTGCTGAGATCTGACGGTCCAGATCTGATCGAGATATCATGAATCAGGACTTCATGATCCTTGATGATGAGCTCTTCTGTCTCCTTGATTCCACGATCTCTGATTTGTCGAAATGGAAAAATGACTTCAAAGATCAACGATCCTTGTTGATCTGAAATCAATGACTTAGATTAATTCCAATATTCGCGTATCAGTATTTTGCAACTCAAACGCGTGAACTCTTGGTCTCTCGACTCCTGAAAAGTTGATTCCTGGAATGCTGATGGCCCTTTCTTTTGCAGGACTTTCCCCGATTCCTTCGATCTACTCCACGCGTCCCCTCAAGATGGATGGTCCTGATTCAACCTCGGGATATTGCGACTTGCGATGCTCCGTTGACACAACTTCTCTGTCAACTTGAAACCCCGGATGCCAAAACACCGACGGTTTCCTTGATGTTCGCCACGTGTCTGAGAAAATGGACGGCTGAGATCTTATCTCTATTTCGTGAATCACGATTTCGTGAGTTTAGAACTCTTGTTGCGGTGGTCTTTCAAAACCACAAACTCCGATATGTCGATTTGACGGTACTTGGATCTTCTGCCACCTGTCCTCTGAGATGGACGACTCACAAGTCCTCTCAAGATTTCGTGATATCGTGTATCAGAGTTTTTGGAGTGCAATCACCTTTGCGCGTCCAATTCCTGATTCCCGATTTTGCGATGAGATAATATCGACGACTCACGATATTTCTTGATCCAACGGTCCAGAATGACTCGTGATTTCACGATTCACGAATTCTCACGGTAGTCTTCTGACCTTTACACCTTGCGAGTCATGAAGTGTCGAGATCTCGCCACATGTCTCTTGATGGACAGTCCAGATGATGTCAGGACTTCACAAGTCAAAATTTCTCCTTGGCGCTCCAAAGGACTAAACCTCGTGCACCTTCTCGCTGATCTAACGGTTGTCAGTCCTTTGCGCAAGATCTGACGACTGAAATGATTTTTCCTTTTTCGTGCTCTCCTCGTCCCTTCTGAACTGGTTTCCCGCTTCAGATCCGTTCGCAGGATGAATCTTATGGCCGTTATGGTTGTTTCTTGCATGTTTGACGCGATATTTGCCGAATTTGACGAAATTTTCTCCTGTGGAAGAAAAAATTGGTGAATCTTTCAAAGATTTGAAAGAATTTCATGAATTTCATGAATTCTTTGCTTACTGCTTCTATCTTTGACAGATTTGAGCAAATTTCAAAAAACTTTAAATGATGTTGCCTTCTACAACAATCTTTAATGATTTTGAACGAATTCTTTGACTTCTTTAAACGTTCTTCCATTCTAGAGCTCTTCTTCGTCAATCTTTGACGATTCTTGAAAAGATTACAAGAATATTTAAAGATTCTTCTTTCTTTAACAATCTTCCACGAATTTGAACAAATTGTTCATGAAATCTTCAGCGTTTCTACCTTCTGCAGGAATCTTTAAAGAATTCGAACGAATTCTTCAAGAGTTCTTTCCTCCTGCAGCTCTTTTTCCTTCTCGTGTTTTTGCTCCTTGAAATTTTCGAGCGTAGTACGCTCTGTGACCTCACATGAGCTTCTTATGGCGATCTTTTGAACGTAAGACAGTCTGCTTCCTTGTGGAAGTTTCCTGCGAGGATCTTTCGAGAGTATGAAAGACTGCTCTCCAAACCTTGTGAAAGAGTCTGTGTCACATGCTCTCAAGATCTGTGAAGCTCTGCGCTATGAGGATCGTGTTTCTCTCTGGACTGTGTGAAGAGGCTTACAGCTGAAGCTCTGATACCATGATAAATTGTGAAGCAAGAAATGCAGAGAGAAAAAATAGAATGGAAAAGTATATTAGAATGCAAGAAGAATAGTACAGAATGAAGAAGTTCTGAAGAAGTACCATGGAAAGGGAAATGGCTGAGCTAAATAGGCTCAAGCAAGACAAGAATAGAAAGTATAGCTGGCCAGGACAACTGGCAGTGTACAGTCAGACTGTTGAGGTTACATTATATTTAACAAAAATATGACTACAGATAAATCGAATGTTGAGATAGAAATTTGCATGAAAGGAAGAATCTATTTTTCTCCTGCACCAAAAGTGCATATCAATAAATAGGAAAATAAACATAAGTTAAAATAAAAGAAATAAATTTTTTCCACCACACTCCACAAGAACACTGCAACCCTTCTACACCTTTCCACAAAAATTATGAAACTCATACATGCATGCCCACTGCCTAGAGTTGGTTCAATACCAAAGTGTGATCTTCGAAAAGTCAACCGTATATGGATTCTATAACAAGGAGAGAAAGCAAGTATAAATTTATCAACAATGGGATATGACTTAGAAATGAATCTACAAAAAATAATGCTATAGCCTCCAATAAGAATTGCAACTTGCTCAACCAAATCACAACGAGAAAAGGTGAAATTGTCCATGAATAGGATGCAACTTCCAATCCAAATATCCTTTAATATGAATAAAACCACCACTATGGATGAAACCACTTCAAATCTCTGATTTATTACCACAACAGGCAGCACAACTGATAGAGATCAAGGTTTCAATCATATCCATGTTTGCAGAGGTGACAACAATTTTCTATTCTAGCATACAATTGTAGACAAAGGCGCAACACTAAAATTGATATGCATCCACTTATAGGGGATCCAAAAAACTTATGATAGCATGAATCCCATGCATTGGTATCCATTAACAACTAATGCTTCAAAAGATACACTCAGCCAATCCTTAATCGTCCATAATTGTGGCAAGAAGTCTATAATCCAAAAAGGTAGTCGAGACAGGAATGTGGTTGGTCATAACAAGAATTGATCTTCCACTGAACTCCATAGATTGAACAAGTTGGCTTACTATGGATAAAAAAAACATTCATTGGCAATGCCAATCGAATTCTCATTGGCAACACAAATCGAATGGTATGAAACAATGCATTGACATACTCTGTGGAACATTACCCTTATAAGAAGCTCCAATTTATGTGCTTGTTATCTTTAACAAATATTTAATATTATGAGTGTGTATGTTTTCATATCTAGTGATAATTTCCTTAAAAATATCTGGATATAAAGTATGTAGACATTTTAAAAAAAAAAATTCTACACAATTTATATCAATTTTCTTTTACGGAAAATATAAATATGTTATTCCATTAGTGAGAATGAAATCTACCTAGAAAATATTTGTGTATTTATTTAGTTGTAGGAATAGAGCATATTGAAGGAAAGGCCACTGCAACTTAGATACATATTCTATAAATGCGTACCAATGTGGATAACAATCATGGTCGAGAAAACATATATTAACAAGGTGTACAATGGACCACTCTAGGGATGAATGTTATCATTAACCCAACACCACTTTACGTACACACGTTTCCACACGTTCCCACATATATTACTGCAAGGGTATATTTTTATGATGTTGATTAAACAATGAATGAAAAAGAGGGATTTTTCATCACAACTATGACACACATACATTGTATATACAATGTAGATCCTAAAGGAAAAATGAAGAAAGGATGATGCAAATTACTTTAAACTTGTGTCAACCAATTTGTGTACTTTGAAAGAAAAATAGGGTGTATGGTTTACATGATGAAATATGATGGAAACAAGTGGGTGTGTGAGTCAAATTTGAGTCTATAAACCCTCCCATATAGTTAAGGCATGCTAATAGTCTATCCATGTCATATTTCAGTGCATATAGAAAAAGATGGATTTTTCATGACAACAAAAAGTTAAAATGAAACGAGGCCAAGATTGGATATATAGAGTGGGTGTGTGAGTCATATTTGAGTTTGTAAATGCATGTTATTCTTGCACATAACTCATGGGACAAAGTCTCATTTTTTCAAACAGTTTCAGTGAAAATTCCATAGAAATAACAAAAACGTTCATTGAAACTTCGTTGATGCAATACTATGACAACAATATTAATGACATCTACGATCATGATGGTATAAAAATGAATGAGATTCTCTTGGTTTCAAGAATAATTTATCCTCTATTGAACAAGGCGAAGGCCAACCATGTGAAGGTGGAAGCTCATATGGCCTCTCCCCTCCCCCTCACATCACTCTCAATTGATCCCCAAAACCCAATCTATAAAATAGAAAATAATCGAAAACAACGTCCTAGTAAGATTCATGCATAGAAAATACAAAAACAAAAATTAAGGAAGGTAAATGAAATTATGTGTTTGTAAATGATAATTTTAGTTTACCACTTACTTTAGTATATTGGTGACTATTTTCAACTTTCACATAATAATTAAACAACATGTAATATAGGATATAAAAACATTGCATAAAACTTAAAAACATGCAATTAACCCATGACATTATAAGTAAATTACTTTAGGAGAATAATTCATACAAATTAAAATATATAGTCACGTACCTGATCCAACTCAACATTTGTATAATCATCCGTATTCTGTATCTTGATCTTCTTGATCGAACTTGAAGTCTGTATCATCATCCGGTTCAGAAATGGTGTTGAAAGAATTGACGATATTATCATCGTCATCAATGTCATTTTCGAGCATATTTTCATCGAAGTCATCATCAAGAATTGCAATATTGTCTCCTATGCGTGGATCACGCAATATTGTCTCCTACACAATACATGTCTTCTTTGTCTGTCGACCTTGCATGATCGTTTGACTTTGTCTAATGTGGTGAATCATCTTCTTAATCTTCAATATCATCTTATTCATTTAAATGAGTATACTTGACCGACCTTCCTCTTGGATCAAATCTAATAACAAATGACCAATCCCTCTCCCTTGGAACATTTGAGTAAAATACATGTTCACATTGTCTTGAAAATACATAGTGATCATTTCCTTTTTCAAACACCATTGTTTTAATCATCAGAAATCCGTTGGCATGTTTAATAACAATTATTTCATCATCGCGTTCATGAATTTGTAACCTATACCATTTAATATTGAATAAAACTAATTTGAAGGAATTAAAGTCACACTCAAGTATATCTTTTAATTATGCATAGTATCTATTTTTAGATTCTTAGGGATGGTTGTCACTCCTAGAGGAAACATTAGTGACCTGGAATACTGCAGTTATCCCACTATCATAATTTTCCTTCGTTTCATCCAATTATTTGATGCGGAATTTATGACCATTGCACCACATAGACTTGTGGTGTTTCAACTGCAATATGCCAGATATGTAAAAGATGCATTTCCAATTAATAAATTAACATATATATTTATATAACTTGGAAAGTATATGGAAAATACAGTACACATGTAGTCACATTAATATAATATAAAATAACTGAATAAAATGGGTCAATTTTCTTTCTTGTCCATCTTTCAAACCATATGCTAAATCAATTTCCCTTTGCGTAACATTGGAATCTCCATTACAATGAGCTTCTCTAACCAATTCAGAGAGTCATTTCCATGATAACCTACCTCCATGATGTTTTTTACATCTTTCAATCCATACATTCATCTAGTCAAGATTGTTGGCAATGTATAAATGCAGTGCATCCCACTCTTGAGCAATTGAATCAAAAAATCATAATTCACAAATATTAAATATTAGTTATAACATCCATGGTTATAAATATCAATAATTTATGAAATAACATATATTAATATATTAATGAGTATGATAAAATACACAAAAAATGAAACTTTATATGTATTATTAACATAAATCTCCACAATTATTAATATATTACCTCTCATTTTTTTCATTCTACCTTTCCCCAGCAGGAGCTCTTGATCATCAAATTTTTTGATGGAGTTCACATCCCAAATGTGATCCACTGCATGCATAGTTGGCGCTGCTAATTTAGGAAGATACTGACTAATATACAGCATGGATTAATATACCATATATCCCTCCACAATAGAACCTTTAGGGTGTGCTCTTTGTCTAAACAACGCCTTCAATGATTTCAAGTGCCTCTCCACCATCCACAATAACCTTGTGTGAACATGTCTACAAATTGCAATCTTCTCAACTTGGTGTATGATGTAGTGTTCTTGTGCATTGAAAAATGTTGGTGGTATATACTTTTTCATTTCACACATTAGACGAGGAATTTCTCTCTTCCAATACTCCATATTATCTTCATGGATTTATTTCAATCACAACCATCTAGATGAGATCATGACACAAGAAAATAGCATGTTTCAACATAACATAATATAATATATTACATTACAAGTAAAACACATGTCATTAAGTACAATAGCAAATTGAAAGAACATTTTGCATATAAATCACAACTAGTTATCTCATGTATTTTCCATGATCATATATAAATTGTTGTATGTTGATTTCAAATTCGTTTGGGAGAGATAATAGTATTTTAACAAAAAAATGAATGGTTATTTGTTTCGACCAAAGTAGACAAAATTATTACCTTAATGAAGGTATGCCAATCATGTATTTTTACCCCATTAAATTCACCTTTCTTCGTTAAGATATTATTTATGTTTGAAGCAGAACCCATGGGAAATTTAATTCTTTGAATGACCTATTTTACATCATTTCTTTGTTTCTCTGTTAATAACCATGGAATGTTATTTCGGTCTATTCCATATCTATTTGATTGGATCACACTTCACATTGCATGATTGGCTTCTTGAATGTCAGTACAAATTTTGACAATTTTTTCTTTATCCCTCCTACCATCTATGAATCACCATAACGTTTCTGTCACACTCTTCCCGATACGCATTGTATCAAAAAAATGAGATATTTTTAGCTTCTCATAGTATGGAAATCTCATGAATTGAGTTGACTAACTTTTCATTCCTCGTGGAAGTCCATTATTAATACCTTCATGATGGTGGCCTTCATGAAGCATAAAAGAAATCACAAAAATAATTATCAAATAGGGTAAAATAAATTCAATGATTAAAATAAACATTCAAAAAATTACATGATATATTATACATAAATAAATTGCTTACCTTGACAATTTCTATTATATTCCAGCCTCCATAGGTGTGGTGTCATTATTCGTTGTTTTAAACTAGTCTCTTCTTTCCCATTGAAAATATGTTTTCCAGTAGTACAATACCTATGGTTCTTAGGGAAGAGGTTCCTATACTCACCAAACACCACCTTTCATAAACTTTTTGAATGGTGATACTTCATCGTAGGACCACAAACTGGACATGAAAATTTACCCTTTGTTTGAAGACCTACAACATATGGATTGGTGTCAATTATACAATGATATTATTTAAAAATTAAACATGCAACATGATATTTTTAAAACAATATATAGTATTAAAGAGCAATAGAATGCTACATACCACAAAAATATGTTAGTCCTGGGGCATCATGAATTTTCCATAAAGTATTCCATAGAATTTAAATTTCTTCTCCTTGATTGGTTTACAGATGTCATACATAGTGATGCCAACCCATAACTTTAATAGCTCATCGATAAGAGGATCGAAACATACACTCATATCTTTAACCTGGTACTTACCTAATTGTTTGAAATTACACATAATTACTATAACCATGATATGTATATATAAGTAAATAAATAAACAAAATATATTATGCAAAAAGTGAAAGAAATGAAAATATTATATTCAAAAAATTAATGTAAACAAATACTTGGAACAATCATTGTCAACATTATGTTCTCCCTCTTTATTGAAATCCAAGGAGGAATGTTATTGTTGATAAGAAAAATAGGCCACATTGAATAAATAGACCTAAGCTCTCCAAATGGATTAACACCATCGACTGCCAATGAAAGCCTAACATTACGAGGTTCATCTTTGATATATTCCCATTTTTCCTCAATTTCCCTAAATGCATAACCATCGGAAAGCATTCGAAGAACACTATATCCACTTTTGTTACATGGCAGCATGGTAATCCATAAATTGTGATATCATTTCACACCTAAACAATCATTTGAAACGTGGAATTATGGGAATATGACGAAGAAACTTTGGAGGCACCCTTTTTGTTACTTAATCGGTTCAATATCTACTGATAAGACATTGCAAACATTATGTTTTCGAAGCATGTTGTCCATAATATATAATATGATCATTAGTACATGCATCTATACTTTGATAATCCATTCCAATGGCTTTCATAATGGCATGCAAATATCGATATGTGCGAGGTAAAATATTTTACGATGGTAACAAAAATTCACCTAGAAATATACAACATAATGAATAACTAGTTAATGTAAAGAATATTAATCGTAAAAATTGCATTCTTATTTTACACATTAATTAACACCAAAAAAATGGAAAAAAATCAATATTTATGTATAATATGAGATGAAACATATTACATACCTTAGGATCTATGTCATACAAGTGTTCGACAAATTATTCATAACCTTTAATTTCACTAGCAACAATGTATCGGAGAGAACATTTTCTCTTGATCCTTCATAAAGTCATTTATTTTTCTTTTCTAATAGAGGTTCATCATAAATACCATCAATGTCCCCATCCTCATCCAAATGAGAAAACAAATCTTGGATCATTTGATTTGTCCCATCATCTTCTGCCATGAGATCCTCATCTACTTTATCATGTTCCTCAGCTTGTACAACATCATTTCTACTACTACTTGGTGCAATATTCTGCAAAAAGTTAGAGGGAAACTCTAACATTATAATTCCAAACAATCATGCAAAATTAGTGTGTATAACAAATATTCAAACAATATATATACACATATATAATTATTTATATATATATATAATATCGACAATATAAAAATAGATAATGAATATATAGCTAATAATTACCATGGGACGATATTCATTCGATCCCCCATCAATGTGCCCATATTTCCTACAATGTTTTATAGCTATTGTTATTAAAATTCTTATACGATGTGCAATGCAACATCTTTTGCAAGGGAAATAACATCTACCATCACCCTTTTCACCCTCTTTACTTTTTTTCTCACCTCTAATATTCCGCGACATTCTTCGACACAAAAAGACCCTTTCTAAATCGTCATTGTTATAGCAAGATTATCACAACATCTCTAATTCAAAAAATATTTGTAGATATTTTTTTCATCGCAAGAACGACAAACGTTGACCAAATAAATGTTGACTTTTTCAAAGAGTATAATGGTCAACGATGAATTTATCAAATAGTGTAGCATTCAATGGTTACACTCTCTCTTGTGATGAATGTTGACCAAATAAATGTTGGCTTTGTCAAAGTGTGTAATGGTCAATGTTGACTTTATCAAATAGTGTAACGGTCAATGGTTATCATCGCTCTTGCGACGAATCCATAAGTTCATCACAAGAGTGAAAAAAATCCACTATATTCACGTACATCGCTCTTATGAAAAACATATGTATTCATCGCTAGAGCGATGAATACGAGCTGGATTTATAATAAAATTGAAAAATTGAACTCTTTCTCTTGAATTTTGTGACAAAATGGTACTTTCGTCGCAAGTAGTCGTCACAAAATTTTCAATATGTAGTAGTGAAAGTATTTGAAGAAATACATTAGTGTAGACACACATATGATCGTGATAGAGACACAAAAATGGGAAATAGGGTCGAAGAAAACCAACATCCTAAATCTATTTGACATACCACATTTCAGGAGGAGCACAAAGATAAACACCTGTGTAGAGTTCTTGTTGAGCTATGTGCACGGAAGCTAATTATGGCTCAATAGCTTGGTATTCATTGACACGTATTTAATTGTGCACATTACTGGGATACCATTACAAGGGGAGGAACCATTACTATTATTCTCAGACAAGAATAATGAGAATTCTTTATCAAAGAGCATGAGAGAGAAATTTCATACGCATAGGGGACTGTGCAGTTTTCACGTAGTTAACATATGCAACCCTACAATGAGGTTTCTAAAACAACTATTTTCCTGTATGTTGTTAACCAAGTGTTGGAAGGACCAAGTACCAGTGGTAGTAATACTGACAACTGAGAAGTGCATTGAGGGAATGAAGATGAGATGGGGAACATTTTTACTCAATTAGTTCTTGATTGAATATAAAGAGGCATAAGATGAAGTCATTGGTTTTCACTACCAGTTCTTGGATACCAAGCTCACACAAAAGGGAGAGACGTAGGAATAAGTGGCTCAGGACGATCCACTAGTTAGTGTTGGGGGGTGCTTGGCGTAGGCTATTTTGGATAATTTTTGGGAATTGTGCAGAAGAAAATCACACAACACTTTGGAAAAGGAGCAATGTGCACAAAGAGAAACTAATGCATTATCAGGAGTCAACACACAAGAAACAAGAGTTAGTTATGATTTTTTGGGAAAAATTGTCCACTTTGTAACCATATTGTTATGATCTTAGCACTAATAGAATACTATAAATATGAAATGGGTTTTGGGTAGAAAGTAGTCGAATATGAGGAACCTTAAGTGTGAAGAGTTTTCTAGTGGTTCATGTTATTGACTGTTTTGTTTGAGTTTTTGAGTATGAGCTAAGTTGAATATCAATAGAGAAGTATGTGTGCACTACAACATAGAACAAATAGGGAAGGTTTTTATTTTCACTGAATATCTATGTATGAGCGCAATGTGAAAAAAGTAATGGATATTATGAATAAATGAATAAAAATCCATCCATTGTGGATGTATCCTGATTTGGAGTGAACCACATTAAAACCTTGTTTATTGATGTGTTTCTTATGTGTGTTATGTTTCTGATGAATTTGATGGATGGTTAGTATAGTTTTGTTTATTGTTTGTGGCTACTGCATAATGATGGTGAATGTTTAGTATTTTGAATATGTCACTGATGTATGTTGTTATGATCCTACACACTTATGTTAATGATGAATGAATTAATGTTAAGTGGAGTAATTTCATGGACATGGTATATTGCATGATAATTAAAGGTTAAATAATGAAAACTATGCACATAGTAGATGAATGGATAATGCATAGTATCTTCATGTTGAATTCCTCACTTCTCATCATCACTATAGAAACTTTGTTCTTGATGCAGGAGCATTATACGTAGCCATCCAAGTAGCATAAAGGTGGAAGACAACTCGAAAAGCACCCGCACTCATTTTGAAGTGTTTTGAAGATTAATGGATGGACATTAATGAAATAGCTAAGGGAAGCGTACTTACATTTATATCTAGATGTTGTAAATAGATATTGAGTGTTTCTCTCATCTGTTAAATGTAGAGGCATTTATGCCTAATGAATGCGAGTAGGTAGATTTAATTTAATAGATTAGACAGTTGAGAAGCATATGAGGGAAACCGGATATAGACACCCTCACCCTCGTATCGTTGTAATTTTATGATCATTCAAAATTCATAAGTTGTAGAGCTAAAGTAGAGAGCTGTACAAAAGAACCCATGTACAGGAGTGCTTGAGTTAATATATGAAGCTTTGACTCAACTTTCATGGTGTTATGACGCTTACTGTTTACATTAGTTGAATGGTATGTCTACAATTGATTTGTTTCTCTGTTATGCATTTATTTCAATGTTGTGTTGTGTGTATGATTTCATGTTGAATGTATGAAGTCTGAGAGAGGAGAAGAATGAGTTTCAATTGTTTCTCTCCCTGAGGATTCCTGCAAGGAGTGCAGTGAACGTTTGCAAGGTGTGCGTTGATGAGGGTCTAAGTTTTATCTCAGAAAGCTCAGGAGAGATATCGTTGTTCTCATACCAGTTGAAGTGCAGGTGAAGCATAGAGCCATGCAAGGTGTGCACAAGCCAGTTGAAGCATTGGATTTTATAAATCCAGAAAGAAGATTGAGAAACTACTATTGAAAAGAGTGCATAGGGTCGAAGACTCAAATAACTAGAGGTTATTTGAAAGTTTGTCACAACAAGTGCATGCATGGATCCGTTTTGGAAGCTTGAGTTTACAAGTGAAAGCTCAGAAGGGATTTAACCTTTGAAGTGATCAAAGGGAGAGGATGGTCAAAATCATCACACATAAGTCATTGAGGAGTGAATTGGGCGGTCATAATTCTCTGTGGAGAACTCGCGAAATCGCAAGGACCGTAGGATCCAGTGGAGCTGTAAGGTGGTTAAGAGTCGAACATCCATCACCTTGATATCGAGAATCAAAGTGAACGGTTGATCGTGGTTAGTTCGAGCCGTCAGATCATTTCAATAATTCGGGGTTCGGAAATTTGGAGCGCAGGCCAAAATCCTTGATCACTTCAACTCCCGAATCGTGAAAGGGATTATCAGGTGTGGAAATTGAATGGTGGAAACACTTCAGAGAAAAGTACCAAAATTCCGTGGACCGTTGAATCTTTCATATCTGTGAGGAAGTTAATGCACAACATCTTTTAGCATTCAAAAGCTCAGGAGGAATAGCGGGAATTGGATGGGAATCAAAAAGAGTCATTGATCTCACGCGCAAATTTCACTATTTTGGGAATTCAGGGATTGGCGCGACAAGTGATTTTGGAGTTGAGAGTTTTAAACTCCCGGTTCATGAAATCCTGAAAATATCGGGACCGTTGGATCAAGGGAGGCTCACAGCCGTTGATCTTGCCAAAGGCAAAATTTTGGAGTTCAGGAAATCATAAGGGAAGAGGAATGACTGTTTTTTGTTCACTCAAAGTCTCGAAACCTGGAACTAGTGGGTAATAGGTGGCGTGTGCTTGTTGCGTTGGAGGAGTTAACCTTCGTTGACATTTCGCGTTTTAGCGATTGTAAGAGTTGTGATATTGCGTTGAGAATCTCCAACTCGTGAAGCCCAAAATATTTCGCGGGATTAAACAAAGGGTTTAATTAACTCTTTGCGTGGTTTGGAAAAGATCCTGCGCTGATCTCGGCCCAAGGGCAGGGGTCTATGCCAGTTGTGGTATTAGAGCCTAATTGTGTCTGTATATTTCAAGTAGAGGGAGATAGAGGAAAAGGAGTAGTCGGATATGCACCAGTTGTGGTATCAGAGCACAGATCAAATTCTTTTCTTTTTGGAGCAAAGAGAGAAAAGAGGAAAATTTACAGCCATGCCACCGAGAAGAAGAGACAGGAAAATACCTGATCCAGCAGTGGAAAGGGAAATGCGCAAATTACGTTCCAAGATTGATGCTATGGAGACAACACAAAGGCGCACAACTGACGCTGGGGATATAAACGAAGATGAAAGTGAAAATGAAGCCATAAATGGAGAAGTTGCAGTCGAAGATGCTATAGAAGAACGCCTATTTAGGGTTGTTGCAAGGATAGGTGCCAGAGAAAAAATGGACATTTCAGTGTACGAGGGAAACTTGGATGTTGAAGAACTTCTAGACTGGATTAGAGCTCTAGAAAAATACTTTGACTATGAGGATGTCGAGGAAGATAAGAAAGTAAAAAATGATGTTACCAGACTTAAAGGGCATGCAACATTGTGGTGGGATGAACTACAGGTTGACATATGCTACAAAGGAAAGAAGAAAATAAAAAACTGGGATAGAATGGTTGCAAAAATGAAAACCAAATTTATACCCTGGGATTATCAAATCACTCTGTTTTGGAGGATGCAAAATTTGAGACAGAAGCTGATGTCAATGAAATAATACACTGAATAATTCTACAAGATAAACATCAGAGCAGGTCATCGGGAAAGCGATGAAAAAGTTGTCAGATACATGAATGGTCTACGATCAGACATTCAAGATGAGATGAGCATGATGACCATCCGAAATGTGGAAGATGCTTATCAGATAGCTTTGAAAGCCGAAGAGAAGCTGAGCAGGAAGAAAGGTCAAAGAGGCCGAGGTGGAAGTCAAAGCAAAGGCAGGACAATTGCCTAGGACAAAACTCAAAAACCTAAGGAAGAGGGAAAGAAACCTCAAACTCAACCTGAGAGAGGAGGAAGCTCACAGGGAAGGAAGTATGCTGATAGGAATACTTTTCCTCGAGTCAGAGGAAGAGGAAGAGGTAGAGGAGGTGAAGTGAAGTACTTTGTCTGTGGAAACATTAGACATAAATCTTATGAGTGTCCAAATAGGAAGAAAGA